>JAGFNQ010004183.1:0-226478 GCA_024364735.1 Boesenbergia rotunda | reverse complement strand
CTTTCACCCTGAAGCACGCCGAGCGGAAAGCGCGAGCCTCACAGGCGGAGGCTCAGACCGAGTTATACCAGGCGAAGTCCGACCTTCAGAGGGCGTCAGTCGCCCTCGATTCCCTTCAGGCCCAACTGGAGGCCAAAGATACTACTGCTCTGGCCCAGTCACAAAGGATAACTGAGCTATCCATGGAGCTCTCCTCCAAAGATCAATTGCTGTATACCCAAAAGAAGAGCTTGAGCAGCTGCGAAGGGAGAGGTCCGATTGGGAGGCAACTAGATCGGAGTTGACAGAGCTTTGCGCCCGTAGGGAGATTGAGCAGACCGAGTGGGAGGCGGCTAGATCGGAGCTGATGACGCTTCGATCTTACAGGGAGACTAAAGATTTCCGACGGGAGAAGTACAGGCTTGAGTGTATCAACGACTCTACCCATATGGCCGAAATCGCCAAATGATTCATGGACGTCATGGAGCCGCAAGGGCTGAATATCATCCGTCGACTCAGGTTAGGCGGGTATCTGTCTCTCGATATGCCTTCTACGGCCGTAAGCCTTGAGGACAGGCTTACGGCAGTTTGTATCTTTTGCCTTTCTTCTTTGTATGCTTGTGAGGGCGACGGGTTTGGAGTGATACGTCCCCTAGCCTTGCCGACTGGAACCTCCTTATTCCCCCTCAAATCTTTCGGGCATGTTCCCTTTGTCGAATGGTTAGCGATCTCCAGGATCGCCGAACGGACCGCTCCGATTGGGACACTGCCTTACTGTGTAGATTGTTGAGCTAAAGGACCGACGGGGTCCGACCCGCTCATGAGGGTTTGGCTGTTCGGTTGGGTTGGAACCCAAGAAACGTGAGTCGCCATGCGACTGGCCGGGCTCAAAGCTCAGGGACTAGCCTATTTTTCTGCGCCTGTCCCATCGGGGCGATTCACACCTAGATCCCTGACGTCTGCTTTAATGAGCGATGGAACAGGTCGTGGGTGACATGACGTGTCGGGCAATGAAACGTCCGCCACCAGTCATAAGCACCTCGGGTACCGAACCGCCCTTGCACATTTACTCTGCCTTTACCACTTCTCCACGCCTTCCCCTCGCGTGACTGACCGTCGGATTGCGCGGTTTACCGAGGTCTTCCATGAGCGGCTGAGATATTTTTCTTCCCCTTTATACATAGGCGGCCCTTGTCACCTTCATTTTCACAGGACCCCTGTGGCACCGAACTTCCCATCCATCTTCCCGCATGTCAACCGACTCCTCTGAAGAAACCTTTTTCCTGCGAGAGTCCGATGCTTCCTCGGACAATTCGTATTCCTCTCCTTCAGAAGATATTGACCGGGAGTTCTTTGAGATGATGCTCTCCCCTGGTTCACCTTTTTCGCCCCGAATACTCAAACCCATCACTTCCCCGCGCGAGGGCACTTCGCGTAAAGGGAAGGAACCAATGACGACATGCCCCTGTCCCCGCATGGGAATCCCTGTTACAAGCGATCTTCCACTGGAAGCTTGCCCTCAGGCACTTCGTTCGGCTGCATTCTCATCTTCACATAGCACTCCCGCTCCTTCCCGCCGAGCGAAGCGGGCCCGGGCACCGGCTCCTGCAAAAGCTACTGCTGTGGTGCCTTCGTCTTCCCGTGTGACCCCCCTTCCGGGGCACGTGTCTCCCTCGTTTGCTCCTGAGGTATCGCTTTCCCTAGCACCTCTGGAGCTTCTCCTTTCTCAGTCGGGAAGCTCCTCTTGAGCGCTGAGGGTTTGGGCGCTTGCGCCCCTGGGGGGTCCGAAGGGAGGTGTTCATACCGTCCTTCGTCATTCGACTCGTCACTGTTTTATATGCCGACCGGCTGGCAATACTGGCTCGACGATTGCTGGATGGGCTACTATCATATGCCTCCAATCTCAGCCAATGCCAGTCCGGGGCGGCTTGTTGCTTGCATGCTCCTTGCCCCTTTTCGACCCCTGGGCCTTTACGGGCGAGGATGCTGCCGCCGGCTCTCCTGGACCAGTCTCTCCACCTGCCGCCATTCCTTGGACACTATCTAGTGACTCGTGTTCAAGTGATGGTCAGGATAGGAAGTCTGTAAACTTCTCCCAGCCGAGAGTCCGGAAACTCTGCTCGGGCAAGAGCTCTTAGGCCCGACCTGTAAAACTTCAACTTACGAAAGGTGTTGCTTTTATTTCTCTTTTCTTTTACTTCTGACTCTTGTCTTCTCTTGTTGACAGGCGTCACCGTCAGTTCGGATTTCTGAGGGGTGGGGTGTACTCAGGGTGCAACTTTCTGAAGCCCATCGCCTCATCTACACTCTGCGGGCCGACCTGAAGGCCAAAGAGGAGGAGCAAGCAGCCAGTACCGCGAAGCTCAACAAGCTTAAGTAAAAGTACGAGGTCCAAACGTCTGTACTGAAGGTTGTCCAGCGACGTATTCAGCGCCTTAAAGGCTACACGGACTTCCTACTCCAGGGTCAAGCCCCAAGGAAGACCGACCGAGCCCCATGAGTTATGATCAGTCGTTAGTGAGGCCTGATAACTTTTGTCTTTATCAGTCAGAGAGGCACTAAGCGTCTGTCTTGTAATCGCCTGCAATAATAAAATGTCACCTTTTCCTTTGCATCTACTTATCCTTTTTTACGAATCAATAGTCTACGCGGCGTTGCTGACCCACGCGAGGGCTCCACTACCGAGGCTCAAGTCAAGGCACGTTCCGGTGGTTGCCGCGGGTGTTAGGTTTTCTGCCTTGGCGAACGATCCGAGCCCGGAGATTTCGCACTCCCATGTCGGGACGGGGTATTCTTGAGCATAATGACAAATCAGTGACAAGTGAGTGACCCGAGACAAGGAGAACGCTGAAGCGTTGGTTGAAGGAGATTGTTACCCTAGGCCATTTATAGTGTTATGGCCGAGTCGCAGACTTCGGGTGGCTTTATCGGACCATATATCTTCCGCTTAGGCCCGACTGAAGGGGAACCCGAGCCGGCGAGATGCCCAGGGGATGTTTCTTGACCCAAAACCTTAAGAATTTCGCACGCTCGGCTGATTAACAAGTGGGGCAGGTTAGGTTACCCTGCACCGAGCCAGGGACTGAGCCGAGGGATGAATGTGTCTTGTTAGAAGATAGGAGTTCCACCACTGACTCAGGCCGAGTCTGAGGAGCGCGGGCCGCCACGCGTCCGATCGAAGACACTGAACCAAGTGGAGCGTGGGTGCTGGTCTACTTATGCCTCCCTGGGGGAAGAGTTTGCGCACACGGTCGGGTAAGACTAATGAAGCGTGGGACGCCCCGCCTCCTACTAAGTAGCCAAACCGTGGGAAATTGGCGCACACAGTCGGGCAGGACTCAGAGAGCGTGGGACATCACGCGTCTTCCTTAGTAGCCGAGCTGCGGGAAAGCACACACGGTCAAGCAGGCTGAGCCGCGGGATAATAGCGCACATAGTCGAGCAGGACTCAGGGAGCGTGGGACGCCACACATCTTACTGAGCAGCCGAGCTGCGGGAAAGCACACACGGTCAGGCAGGCTGAGCCGCAGGATAAGTAGCGCACACAGTCGGGCAGGACTCAGGGAGCATGGGACGCTACACGTCTTACTGAGCAGCCGAGCTGCGGGAAAGCACACACGATCAGGCAGGCTGAGCCGCGGGATAATAGCGCACACAGTCGGGCAGGACTCAAGGAGCGTGGGACGCCACGCGTCTTACTGAGCAGCCGAGCTGCGGGAAAGCACATACGGTCAGGCAGGCTGAGCCGCGGGATAAGTAGCCCACACAGTCGAGCAGGACTCAGGGAGCGTGGGACGCCACACGTCTTACTGAGCAACCGAGCTGCGAGAAAGCACACACGGTCAGGCAGGCTGAGCCGCAGGATAAGTAGCGCACACAATTGGGCAGGACTCAGGGAGCGTGGGACGCCACGCGTCTTACTGAGCAGCCGAGCTACGGGAAAGCACACACGGTCAGGCAGGCTGAGCCGCGGGATAAGTAGCGCACACAGTCGGGCAGGACTCAGGGAGCGTGGGACGCCACGCGTCTTACTGAGCAGCCGAGCTGCGGGAAAGCACACACGGTCAGGCAGGCTGAGCCGCGGGATAAGTAGCGCGCATAGTCGGGCAGGACTCAGGGTGCATGGGACGCCATGTGTCTTACTGAGTAGCCGAGCTGCGGGAAAGCACACACGGTCAGGCAGGCTGAGCCGCGGGATAATAGCGCACACGGTCTGGAACGACTCAGGGAGCGTGGGACGCCACGCGTCTTACTGAGCAGCCGAGCTGCAGGAAAGCACACACGGTCAGGCAGGCTGAGCCGCGGGATAAGTAGCACACACAGTCGGGCATGACTCAGGGAGCGTGGGACGCCACACGTCTTACTGAGCAGCCGAGCTGTGGGAAAGCACACACAGTCAGGCAGGCTGAGCCGCGGGATAATAGCGCACACAATCGGGCAGGACTTAGGGAGCGTGGGACGCCACGTGTCTTACTGAGCAGCCGAGTTGCGGGAAAGCACACACAGTCAGCCAAGCTGAGCCGCGGGATGGGGGTAGACGTGGAGGTGATGTTCTGCGACCTCCGGTCAGACGCCCCTCAACTCCTTGACGGTCCAGGCGAAGACGTCCTGGTTGCGAACCAAGCACTCCAGCAGGGGCTCCTTCAGCTCTTTCGGCAATCCCTCCGCAATCTTGACTCAGTACTCCTCCCGGTCAGGGAGGAGCTGTACCTCCTCTTTGTCTTCATGCAACTCAGACCAAGGAGAGGCTTGGACCATGTTGCAATTAGGGAAAGGACGTGGGGCTTTGCGACTTTCTACATGAACATCGTCCACGTAGTACCTCCGGGCTACCTTCTGATCACCCCTGACCTCTCCCACCTGGTCCCCGACTGGGAATTTGACCTTCAGGTAGAAGGTAGAGGCGACCGCCCGGAACTCATTAAGAGCAGGTCGGCCTAGAATGGCGTTGTAGGACGAAGGGTCGTCCACCACTAGAAAGGTGGACCACCGAGTCCTCTTCAATGGTTCTTCACCCAAGGAGATGGCCAGCCGAATCTGGCCAATGGGATGTACCGGATTCCTCGTGAAACCGAACAACGGGGTCGCCACTAGCTCCAACTGGGACTTCTCAATCTGGAGCTGGTCAAATGCCCTCTTGTAGAGTATGTTGACCGAGCTGCCTGTGTCCATGATGACGCGGTGGACTTGACAATTGGCGATGACGGCGGTGATGACCAGCGCATCATCGTGGGGGACTTCTAACCCCTGAAGATCTTGGGGCCCGAAACTGATTTGTGGCCCCACTGCCTGGGCTAGACTAGTGCCAACTTGGTGGATCTCCAGTCGATGCACTTGGGCTTTCCGGGCCCGGTGGGAGTCTCCTCCGGTCGGGCCACCCGAGATTACATGCACACCGCCCCGAACGACGTTCTGCTGATTTGCCCGCTCTTCCTCTGTCTCCTCTTCCACCGCTCGGTT
Source organism: Boesenbergia rotunda (assembly GCA_024364735.1). Classification (NCBI taxonomy): domain Eukaryota; kingdom Viridiplantae; phylum Streptophyta; class Magnoliopsida; order Zingiberales; family Zingiberaceae; genus Boesenbergia; species Boesenbergia rotunda. The sequence goes on along the minus strand of JAGFNQ010004183.1, from coordinate 221,039 downwards.
CCCTTGAGGGAATAGGTTTCGAGCAGCCGGAGCATTTTCTCTCAACTCTTCAGCCATCGAGTCGGCGTTTGGGCCGCCTCGGCCGGCCCCCCCGCTTGGGAGGTGTTTGCCGCCCTCGTCCTCTGGGGGCCTGAGCCCGACCCCGGCCGGCTTGCTGGCACTCTTCGGTGGCATGCCCATTGTTGATGCAGTCTGGCCCTGATTGTTATTTTGGTGTTGACAACGATTTTAGTTTAGGTTGATGATTATGATGATTATGATTAAGTCTTGATCGAGGATTATGCATGATATGGAGGATTCTAGCCTGGAGGGCTAGGTGTTGGAAAAATCCTAACCTGGAGGGTTAGGTGTGAAAAATCCTAGCTTGGAGGGCTAGGTGTTGGAAAAGTTCTAATTCGGAAGGGTTGGGTGAAAAATCCTAGCTTGGAGGGGTAGGTGAAAAGTCCTAACTTGGAGGGTTAGGTGCAAATTCCCATCCTGGAGAATTAGGTGAAAAAGTCCTGGCTTAGAGGGTCAGGTGCCTAGCTTGGAGGGCTAGGTTGGATGAAGTTCTAACTCGGAAGGGTTGGGTGAAAAGTCCTAGCTTGGAGGGCTAGGTGAAAAGTCCTAGCTTGGAGGGCTAGGTGAAAAGTCCTAACTTGGAGGGTTAGGTGCAAATTCTCAACTTGGAGAGTTAGATGGAAAATCCTTAGCTTGGAGGGCTAAGGTGGATGGAAACTTAGCTTGGAGGGCTAAGTTTGAGTCCCTGGATCGGTCTGGTGATCGATCAGGGATTCTGGCACGCTGCTCTTTCGTGGATCGGTTTGGTGACCGATCCAGCGATGACTGATCGGTCGGGTGACCGATCAGGGAGCACACAGTGAGGTTGGGAACCTACTGTGCTGCTCTTGATCGATCTGGTGACCGATCAGGGAGTATGCGTTTCACCCATTGACTGGCTCCTGATCGGTCTGGTGACCGATCAGGGAGCAAGCAGTGAGGTTGAGTTCACTTGCTGAACTGCTCCTGATCGGTCTGATGACCGATCAGGATCACTGTGCAGATCGTTCTGGTGAACGATCCAGCTTCGCGGGCTCCTCACTAAGATCGATCAGGACGGTTCCTGATCGATCTGGTGATGACCTGATCGGACTGCTGACCGATCAGGTGATACCTTGATCGGTCAGTTGACCGATCAGAAGGCTTAGCCTGCGAAACTCAGAAATCGCCCAATATAAGGGTGGATCGGTCAGGTGAACGATCCACGACCTGGGATCGGTCTGGTGATCGGTCCAGGAGAATCTCAAAGAAATCGTGATTTTTGATTGAGCGTTGGGGATCGATCAGGACGAATCCTGATCGGTCTGGAACCAGCCTGATCGGTCTGGTGACCGATCAGGAGGCTCTCTGATCGGTCGGGTGACCGATCACTTTAATTCAAAATGCACTGTCAGATGCTCTGATCGCGTCTGACCATATTCGATTCGCTGCTGTTTATCTCTGATATTTGATTTACTGCGTGATTTGCTGCTCTAACAGTCTGATTAAGTTACAGGTGACAGGGGAGGATTCAAACACTCAAGGAGAAGTCAAAGAGGGCTTTCCTTAGAGCAGGTTTGTCCCTTTCTCAACTCAGGTTGCAACGGCTGGAGCTGCAGGACTGAAGCCGCTGACTGAAGCTTGGCTGAGGGAGCTCAGGAAGTTCAGTAAGGGTTCAGTGTAGCTGGCGCGTTGGCAGTGAGGCAGCTGTAGGCTGCTGGAGATGAGGTCACTTGTTGCTTAGTGGAGAAACAAAAGGAACGAGAGAGTCTCCGTGGAGGTGAGTTCGACAGTTCTTCAGCTTGTGCTCTTGAGTTCCAGTGCTTTGAGTTCTCCACATTAAGCTTGCTGTGTTCTTTAAGTTTCCATTATTCCAAGTAAGCAATTGAGAAGCAATCGACCATTACTTGAGCGCTTGAAGGAGAGAACAAGAAGCTTGGAGTCCGATAGTGGGAAGACACGAAGAAGGGTTCTTGCGTGAGATCGCCACTGGGTGGAGCTCAGGGAAGCTTGCTGTGTTTTTGTCCTTGCTAAGTGTTTGAGTAAGATCCTTCTCGTTTGTTTCTTTGTGCTTAATCTATATCCTTGTTTGAAACACACTGTGGAGAGGTTTCTCCACCGAGAAGGAGATTGCTGAATTATCCGGTGTTAATCGGGGCTTGATCTGCCGATAATCAAGGGATCGCCCACCTTAAGGGCACGCCAAGGAGTAGGGGCAAGTTATCCCCGAACCTTGTAAAATCTCCTTGTTAGCGATCTTGCTAATCTTGCTAGTTATTTTTCGGTTTTAGTTTCTGCACATCCTGTTTTCAATACTTCCGCTGTGCTACTAACAACCTCAAGTGCAGAAACTTGCTAACTCTTTAAAGGAAAAGCGATTGGCTATATTCATCCCCCCTCTCTAGCCATCTCGTCACCAACACCCATGACTCTGATGGAAGCTACAATATGACCTCCATCTAGCAGGGAACATCCCTGGGCCACCTGCTGCACATGGCGTATTTCCATGCCCGCGTGCTCGGCGGGGCCCCGCGGGCTACGAATGGGTCCTCCTGAGGGTCTGGCAGTGTGAACAGGAGGAGGGGGTGTCGGGACCACCGCTTCCTTGCGCCAAGCCGCCTGCGCTTCCTCGACGTTGATATACTTGTCAGCCCTCCCAAGAAGGCTGTCAAAATCCTTCGGAGGCTTCCGAATCAGTGAGCAGAAAAACTCTTCCTCCTACAGGCCCTGGGAGAACGCACTAACCATAACCTCCTGGGTGGCAGTTGGCACATCCATCGCCAACTCGTTAAACCTCCGGATGTAAGACTTAAGGGTTTCTTTCAGCCCTTGCTTCAGGGCGAACAGGTTGAGACTCGTTTTGTGGTGCCTTCGGCTACTAGCGAAGTGTTGCAGGAACACCCTCTTGAACTTTTCAAAGTTCGTGACCGACCCGTCGGGGAGTCGGTCGAACCATCTCTGGGCTGCACCAGAGAGCGTGGTCAGGAAGGCTCGACACTTAACGCCTTCCGGGTATTGCTGAAGCATAGCAGCATTCTCAAACTTCATCAAATATTCCTCCGGATCCGTGGTCCCCACGTACTCAAGGACGGTGAAGAAACGAAGGTGGTGGGGCACGGGATCCTCCAAGATCCAAGGAGCAAAAGGGCTGCGTACTGGCATGGCCGATGCAGGGTCCGCCGGAGCTTTTCCCTTATCCGGTCGCCTCTCGCGCGCCGAGTTAGAGACTGAGGCCGTGGCTGACACCGAGTGGGCCTCGCCGACTTGTTCCTGGGGGACAACCGCCGGGGGAGGTGCGGGACCACTCTCAGGCACAGCAGGCCTGCCTTGCCCTCCCGAGATGCGACGCGCCACCGGCTCTCGGCCCTGAGGCCTTTGGCTGGTAGCTTGGGAGAGCCTTTGAGAAGCCCTCTGCTGAGCTCACGTAGCCATGAGTACCTCGTACTCCCCTCAAGAGATATCCATGTTTATATCATAAGGCTCATCCTTCTTCACTTCCGATCAGGCTGCTGGTGACCCTCCTTCTAGCGCCAAATTTGATCCTGGCGTGAAGTGAGTAGGATGCCCTTACAGCTGAGTGGGTCTCTGGGAAGGGTGAGGTCGCTGAGATGGCGTGACGAGCTAGGTTGCTTCCCACCTGCGAGGCAAAGACCGTTAGAACCCGCCGCGAAAAGTCCCCGGCCAGGCACTCCGACGGTCAAGTCAGCACGAGACGGTGGCGATGGAAAGCAATAGAACAGTATGAAAATTGCACTATCGCACGTACCTGGGAAATACGGAGTAGGAGGTATATATGACCGGGGAAGCTGACAGGTTCTGCCTCGCCTGCCACTTGTCGTTGTGTGGAGAGGGCAGGGTAATGCATGCCCAGGGATGGCAGGGTAAAGTGGCACATGCTGTATTAAGGAAAGGGGCACTGTCAACTTAAGGGTGGCGTCGTTGGACGCCGCTCGACCTGACACCAAAGCATGTGGTCGAGGTATGAGGGACAAGATGTGGCAGACGAATCAGTACCCCGGCGAGGTATCCGCCACTTGGGACCAGAACGACTCTGATCCTGCGCCGACCTTGTACCACGCCTAGTAGTCTGGTGTCAGGGAGTGGTTGTGCCGATTGGGGCACTGAGCAAGGAGACCAGCTGAGGGCCTATGAGGGTGCCGACTGGGGCACTGAGTAAGGAGGCCTGCTGAGGGCATGTGAGGGTGCCAACTGGGGCATCGAGTATCATCACCCTCGGCTCGGGCTTATTCCCGGAACGTGGGCCGCCACGCATCAGCGAGAAGCCGAACCTGGGTGGGTCTCAAACCATTTGACTCAGGAGAAGGCTCCTACCAGACTATGTGGACCTTGATACGGAAGCCCCCAAGGGCCTGAGCCCGCGAGCCTCTTATTTAACGGGATCGTCCAGATCACGGGCCACCTTCCTTCTGACCGAGCACCAGGCTACCGGGTCAGGTCACACACAAGCTGGCCCGGGATCAATAGCATTCTATTTTATCTCAATCTATTTTTATCTTTAAAAATATCTTTTTTATTTTTAATAATATTATAGTAACTATGAGATATAATTTGGCGCCGGTTGAATTTTATAAGATTTAGATAGTTATAATTGGATATCCGATAAATCGGATATTCGATATATAGGAAAACAAAATACTTGATGACACACCATGAGGTCGGTACTCATAAATCGGGTATCGAGTAATATCGGATCGATGATCGATAAATTTCTATTTTTTTAATAAAATATTAATGAAATAAATTAGAAAAACTTTATACCTTAATAAAAGTTAAATAAAAAATAATAATTTTTAATGACAAAGCAAATAGAAGGAGATAAAATAATAAAATTAATATTTGATATTAAATACATGTCTGAACGTGTTTTTCCTTAGATGCTAAAGAAAAAAATATGTACCTATATCTATATCTTTGAAAATCACCCAAGTTGTCGTTAATAAACATCGTTTGTTTCTTGTGAAATAAAAAAAGCAACATCACTTTACTTCATATATAATAATACGTGGATATCGGGTTAAGTTTCGGATATTCAAATCCGAATTTCCACCTAGATATATATATAACTGTTACATAGCTATAACAATTATATAGTTACTATAATATAATTATTATTTTTTAGTTAGGATTGTTAGTGTGATCATCTTTGGATCAAAGTGGACCGGATCAAGTGGACTAGTGATCCGGTCGGATAATAGGCTCAGAGTTGACACGTCTTTTAGTCACGTGGCAAGGACACTCGGGACCCATGCCCACTCTATCTCGGCCAGATCACTCAAAAGTCAGATCGGTCATCTAAAATCAGCTATCATCCTCCACTCGCCTCAGAGTTGATCGAGTTCGCAGATAGGCCAGTCGGCCGACTCTCCCGCCGACTGGGAAAACCTCTCCAATCGGCAAAATAGCAGGTGACTCCCAATGGCAAGTCGGCCGGTCGGGAGAACGGGTATGGGTCAACTAGGGATCAAACAGATCAACCTAAGGACGACCGAGGTCAGCCCAAGTCGGCTAGGGTTGATAGAGTAACAAACGCTCTTCCCAAGTGGAAGAAGTTCGGTCGATTGACGAGACAATAAGGCGATCAAGGATTTCACTTCAGGCAGAGGAAACACGCACCACTCGGTCAGCCACATACGACTTGACCATTCGATTGGATGGTAATCACCCAGGCAATAGGCTAGTCTGCGACCAACTGAACAAAGCCATCGATCAAGGAAGTCGATAGGGGAAGGCAATAGGCTACGTAAACCCCGCGATGACAAGCCCTGCGATGACAACGACAGAACAGTGAGCTAGTTGCGAACCCGCATGGAGTGTGCCTTTAAATACAACCCGACAAAACGGAAGGGAACCCCTAGAGTGTAGATAGCTTGTAAGCGCAGATCTACACCTGCCCTGCAAGCAGGACGATCATACGAATAGAAGCTTCCTGTGTCAGGAATCTATACGGCCTGACATGCCTTGTGTCAGAAATCCCAGGGATCACGGCGACACCAGTTGACCAGGTATACTCTTTGACATGAGCAGTAGATAAAACAATGATTCGTACAATATAAGTAATAGAGATCCAGGGGATCATAGCCCCCGGTCGGGCGACAATCCTTGACTTTTGACCCTAAGTGGCGGGGAAGACAGGTCGTGTTGTCAGGCTTGGTCGGCTATCCTTAGCTATAATAAAGCCCTCCCTGCTCCACGCACGAGGTAAGCTCTAGAATTCTTCAACAGTTCTCGTTCTCTTTTTTATATCACCGAAGCTAACTTGACTGTTGGAGGGTCGTCGCTGGGGACTTTCCCGACGACTCTCTAATGGTCTTTTGTTTCGCAGATCGAGATGTTTCTTAAACCGTCAGATCATCCTTGTTCCAACCGGCAATCCAAGGTCTTCTTTGGTCAATTGTCAAGTTGTGTCATCAGTTGGTCGCCCTCCTCATTTGCCGACAGGGTCAACCAGTTTAAATAGGCTCAGATTGGCTCGAGTTTGAGTTTTGATATTTGATAATAATATTTGGATATGTGAGAACAAGTCTTAGTGAAATTAGATAAACCTAGTTGGGAATTAGGTTAAATCCATGGTGGATTAGCTAGGAGTTAAACACTTGGCATGAGAAAAGTCTTAATTAGGAACTAGGCAAGGGAAAGTCCAAGTCGATCAAGGATTGACTGGACACGTAGTGAGGAAATCCTAATGGGTCACGTTTGATTGGATGTTGGGATAGGCAAGAAAGGTCAGGCAATCGATTGGGACAGTCGATTAAGTCCTCTCTTAATCGATTATGAGGTTTTTTGCGAGTAAATAGAGAATTGGGGAATCGACTGACCAGTTGACTGACTCAGTCAACTGGGAGAGGTTTCTAGTGAAGGAAAAAGGGGTGAATCGATTGGGTCAATCGATGCGGATGAGCAGAATCGATTGGTCATCGATTCAGTAGGGTTTCTTGCTATTTGTCGAAAATAAACAGAGAGTTGCGGAATTAATTGGTCAATCAATTCCGCAACCAGTCGACTAGGGCAAGCAACTAGGAAAAGAGAAAATAAAGCCATTGGAGAATTGAACGGTTAGATGTTTGGATCTAGGTGTAATTGACTTAGGCAGTCAATTAAGAACCCTAATGGGGCGATATAAAGGGTTTTCGCCGTAGATTCAAATACAACTCTCCTATCCTTCCTTCGCCCATTCTTATACGTTTCTTGGGGACAAGTGTTATTGTATTTCTAAGCATCAAGGGATGATTCCAAGTTAGAAGAAAGTAAAAATAGAAAAGAGTTATTGTTATAAATCATAGAAGATTTTATTTTCTATTTGCTTCTTCGTGAGTTTATACGAGACCTCTACGTGTCCAAGAAGGAGACTTTCATAGTGGTTGTGAGAGTAAGAAGAGTGGACTCTTGGATTAATCACCTCAACAAGGTGGATACCAAGAAGAAGGTGTTAGCGTATTCTCAAGTCTTCCGTTGTGACAAATCTTCATCCAGCAAAAGAGAAGTTATTCACTCCCCTCACTCTCTCTCCTCTAGCTCTCTATCGGTCCTAACAAGCATCAATTATCTATTTTTTCAGATCAATTAATTTTAAAATGATTGATTTGATTCTACAAAAATTTTCATTCACAATTAGGATAAATCTGAAAGTACTACAATGACCGTCCCAACAACCCAATAATGAAAAAAAATTGATTAATATTGAACATAAATGATTATTACAGTTGTATAACAAATATGATCACGCAGCTATTAGCCCCTAGGGCACAATTGAGTTAGCTACTTCGAGACAGATATTTGTTGGTACAGTTTACATTAACGGTCAAACTCATATTTTGATGAATGTCAAATAAGTTAAAGTTATAATTGTGTTATTTAACCTTGTTACCGAGTGTGCAGGGCTTAAGAACCTGACACCAGGCCGAAGTCCAAGTGTCACACCTCTAGAGACTCATACTTGCTTGAAAATCGGGCAACATCTCCCCCGTACGGCGAATAATATGAAACTCATACTACTTCCATCTCACACATATAATAAGCACAACCACATACGGCTGACAATAATAGAAGTAACTTACTAAACATCATAACCACGCAATTTAATAAGTCCAAATAATAAATAATATAAACTCTGTAAAAGGAAATGCAAAACCAACCGAAAGTCCAACGTAGATAAGTATAAGTCCACTGATGAAATAAACTACGACATCTCTAGAAAAACACAAAAAAACTCAAAACAAAAATACTCGACTCAAAGGGACGACAGATTGATCCTCTCCTGGCGGCACGAGACTCAACTATCTACTACCTAAAATACAAAAAGGAAAGTAAGCAGTGGTGATTCTGAGATCGAATGCTGCGGGTATAGTGAAAAGATGAATGCATAGTATAAACAAGATAAGTCAAAGCAGATGAAAACAAGGTATACAGTCTCCGAAATATAGAGTATAAAACAAATGTGAAAACATACTTGCGGGGCACAATCGGAAACCTCCATGACACATCAATAATCCGCTCAAACAGATCAGATAATAAGTGCAAATCAACAACCATATATGCATGTGATTCATATGCAACAATCATATCTCAAATAAATGCAAGATGCATTGTATGCACATGATGCAATGATATGTGTTACCCCTACATATCAATCTACAACCATCACACATATCTGCGTGGTCGACTGGGTAAGGGGTATGACAACTGTACACACTCTGACATTCATCTCCTATGAGTGGTCGAGTGGGCAGGATGCCGGGAGAACAACCTCACACTAGTAGAATTTCCTTAATTTACATCATATATTCACCGAAGTCATAGATAGATAATTACCGAAGTAGACGCACGTGAAGTAAAAAGGGATTATTTTACTTCATCATATCACCAAAGTCATATCCATGAAAATAGCAAAGTCTTTTACCGGTTCAAAGAGGCAACCCGGTTCAGATTTCGACTGATTATGAAGTAAAAAACTTGTCTTTTACTTCGTTAGTTTTGTAAAGTGCTGAAGTAATCGATGATATATAGCTTTACAGTTTAAATTGATTGTCGAAGTAAAAAAATATCTGTTGCTTTAGTAGTTTTGTAATACGACGAAGTAATAGATGATATGTAACTTCACAATTTACATTAATTGTCGAAGCAAATATATTTTATAACTTCGCCAGTATTTATATTATCGAAGTATGTAATATTATGTAATCGATTTAAAAGACTTCATTGTTTTGTATTATAATTTATACAGAAGTAATAGATTTGAAACTATTACATTTAATGAAATAATTGTCGATTACCACCGCACTAATTTAATAAAGAGTGAAGTACAATCCCGAACTCTAAGAAAAGGAGGAGCACAACCGCTCTATATCAAAGACCCCAGGGGAGCACAACCGCTCTAATACCCAAGAACAAGGAGGAATAACCTCTAATCTAGGAAAGAGAGCACAATCGCTCTAGTACCCAACGGAGGAGCACAGTTACTCTACCTATCTCTCATGAATAACAGAGGGGGTGTCACCGCCGGCTACTACTCCAACAAGTACCACTACTCATGAGTGGTTGAGAGTAACACGAGAGGACGACCGCTCGCACTCTGACAACTACCACTATCCCGAATAACTGAGTGGGCATACCACTATATAACTAATGGCGAACTTAACCATAAGGAAGCCGATAACCGCTAGCATACAACAAATGTAATATGGTGTATGATAATGATGTACACAAACAAAAACAGGTCAACCATCATGGAATCAATAAGTAACACATGCATCCAAACCAGAACCATAACAAAAAAATATAAAACGAATATATTAGGTAGGGTACATCTAATGTCAACAAAACCTTAGATAGGTCACATGATATTTCTAAAGTGCACACATATTAGCGGTACTCTTCGGATCAGAAAAATAAGATTTGAGATTGTATAACTAAAAATTTAAATTTTTAACTCAAAGATTAAGTAAAGAAAAATATCAGGAAAATAAGCAAAGTAGAGCTAAGGTAAATAAACCTACTCAGATAACAGAATAACCATGATTTAAAGGTAAAAGGAGCTAAAGAATCAAGCAAGAAGTACCCACCTCGAAAGTAGCTCGTGTCAAAACAAATCCTACGTCAAGACACCTGTCTCCAATCAGAGTCCTGCATCAAAATATAGATCTTAGCTAATCACATATACAACAACCAGTTAAACCCAACCCCAACTAATTAGGGAAAACCCTAATCAAACAATTATTAATTAACCCCCTAACAAATGATTAACTTCAATTAACCTCAATTAGCTCTAATGATAGAATCAATCCTGATTACTCTTATTCATAAATCTAAACATATCTAACCCAAGTAATCCTAATCATAAATACCCAAATTAATTTGGATTTAAAACTCATATTAGATTTGATATCATCCCTATGTCATCAATTCCATAACCTTAGCAAAAAAAACCAATTCGTACACAATGCATACCACGACCTAAACCACATTACTATCAAGACAACTATAGCCCTTTTTAATTACTATTCTACACCAATCCCACTAAACCTGTCAGTCCACGATAGGGAACACAAGCATCACATAGTTAGGCTATAATTTAACATCCAAAACCAACTTTTCACCACTGCTCTACTACCATGGCTCTACAGATCCAACCACCTCAAATTTCAATCCCAAAATTATATACGACAGTAATCACAAAGTCATCAAATCTATCCCCAAGAACACAAAAATAGGATTAAATTTTCAAAATAGAACAGCAACAATAAACAATTAATCTAAGAAGAAACCTAGCTCCTCTCTACTCATCTCTCATTAAACCTATACCCATCATCCCAAAGCAAACAAAACTTACCTAGGATAAGTGAGGATGCGGTGGCATCGGGTGTGAAGACATGAAGACGATGAGGAGTTTCGGCGGTGGCATGTGATCGAAGAAGGAAAAGAAGTCACGAACAGGGTTGTGGTGTTGGTCTCGGGCAAAAGGGAGGAATCACGCACGCAATAGGGTTTTGCAGTGATGAAGAGGAGGAAGAAGGAGTCAACGCCAATAGGTCCCGCAAAGGGCTGCGGCGTGGTTGTACCGCGAGGCAGGTGGGTTGCGAAGCGTGTGAAAAGAAAGAGGGGGAGTTGGCGCCAAGAGGGGTTGCGGCAGTTTCGTGAGGTGGGTTGTCGTGCGGCGTCGAGGAGAAACGGAAGAGAGGAACAAAAAAAATGAGAAAAGATTTTTTAGACAAAATTTTGGGTTTTTTATTAATTATAAGGAATCTTACAAAAAGACCCTCAATATTTTTGGTATTTAACATTTTTCCCACTAACAAAAATTTGATCCTCCAAATTTAGCTATTTAATTGAAGCAGACACTATCACTAATAAGCAATAATAGCACAGAATGAAAACAGACAATACGCTCCTTAGGTAAACAAATGAGGGTAGTGAGCTCTGATTGTGTCCTCGAGCTCCCACGTTGCCTCCTCATTAGAGTGGTGTTGTCATCTAACTTTAACCGGTGGGATTGTCTTATTCTGCAACTACGCACTTTGTGGTCCAAAATCCACATAGGTACCTCCTTGTAGGTCGTGTCTGGCTGAAGTGTGGTTGGTACCTCTGACAAGATATAGGAAGGATTTGGAACATACTTCCTCAGCATTGACATGTGGAACACATCCTTAATGCCCACAAGGGATGGCAGTAGTGACAGACGATAAGCTACTGTCCCAATTCTCTCCAGAATCTGGAAAAGTCCAATGTAGCGTAGAGCTAGCTTTCCTCTGACACCAAATCTCTTTACCCCTTTCGTGGGTAAAACTCGTAAAAATCATATGGTCACTCACAGAGAACTCTAGGGGTCTCCGTCTTCGATCCGCATAACTCTTCTAGCAATCCTGAGCCTCTAACATCCAGCATTTGATGGTACAGACTAGCTCTGCATCATGCTGAACACTCAACCAGAGGGTGGGTGTTCAACAAGCCCTACCATATATCGCCTCAAACAGTGTCAGTTGGATAGCCGAATGATAGCTGTTGTGGTAGGAAAACTCAACTAAGTGCAGGTGATCCTCCCAGCTATCTTCAATGTCCATCTTGCATGCTTGAAATAATCCCTCCAAGTAGTGAATGGTGCACTTTGTATGTTTGTCTAAAACTCTACACAAAAATATAGTTCTACACATGACCCATTTGAAACCCCCGCCAAGTAATCCAAAGGGGTCAGTCTAGTAAGCTAATATTAAATATATGAACTTGGTTACTCGATCAACGATCCTCCGATTCGAATCATTTATCATTATTCTACTTAGGAAAGTATTCAGAAGTACATTTGTTGGTTTCTGCTATTTTCTGTGGGTTATAGGCCCGCTACGCTTCCATTGGGTCACTCTAATGTTATGTCTTCCCATAGTGACACATCTAATCATGACAACTAACAAGCAACATTCTACTAAAGTCTTCAGTGAAACTACACCAAAGAATAAAAGCAACATAGTACTCTAAAGATAGTCAAGCAGAACTTGGAATACAATTCTATCTAAACAACAACATTTTCACTGAAGCTGTTTCTTAACCTCCCAAAAATGATTGCCGGTTTAGACCCTTGCTTTCCGACTTGTCATCTGTTGGTGCTTCAGAAGAATCTACATTCTCTATATTAGAGTTGGATACTAAGTGTCAACTGGTAGCATCTGTAGTTGACTTCGCCCATGATTTCAAATACAACTAACTCACTAAGTGTCATCATGCTAAAACCAAGTCATGGAGTCTCTAACAGACATGTATAGAAATAGCTAGCCAATCCCACTAAATTAGAGAGAGTCTATCTAACCCTATCTTATTTTCGGTGAAATTCAACTTGTCTAATAATAACTAACAAGGTAGTGAATCTAGAAATACAATCACCACTAGCGATATAACTTACTCTTCTATAGTCCGAGATGTCCTTCGACTGGCCTAGTATCCCAACCGGGAAACCATATTCCAAAATCACACCATGGAAGATTGATCCCTCAGCCTACGGTGTCTTCTCTCTAGTGACCGCATATACTCAGCTCGTCTTAGGAACTGTGGATGGCAACGCCAAAATCTGCTGAGGTTAAGGTACTGAAGATCCGACCGACTGTTGAAGCTAATAAACTGTAGCTCTGACCGACTACTGAGGCTGGTTCACTACAAGTTGGTATGCTGAGTATGGTTGATGATGTGACCCCATCACGGAATACTAGGATGGTGTTGGTGCGGGGTATGCCCAAGCATACAATAGATCTGAACTAGTAAGGGTACAGTCTGTTGTCTTTGAGTCGCCACTGAATCTTGGGTTGGCTACTTGTCTTTCTTCTTGTCACCGTAAAATCGTTGATGGGTCATCTCTGCGAGTAGAGCTCGGTCCAAGGCCTCCTGAAATGAAACCCAAGTAACGTGTTGCTCCCCAATAATGGCCTCCTGTATGTTCTACTAGATGACGGTCTGATCCCGAAGGTGGTAAGTAGCTAACTCAGTCTTTTCTAGGTCGATGAGAGTCATGTAGTTGGATGTGATCTCACCTAGCTGGTACTAGTACTACTAATAGTAAAGTAACAGGAAAATCATAATCCTTGATCTCCAATAGTTGTTGACAGGCTCGATTTTAGTTTTTTCGACTCAATGGACCATGCTACAAGAGAATCAACATTTCCGTTCCAAGGTCAATTCCACAACATGTCAACTGGTCGCCTCCATGGTCGACCCCGACCACAATCGAGAATAAAACAAATTAACTACATGTTATCTAGGTAAGTATTTGAGTACTGACTCATTTAGTATGGAACAAATATACAATCCCACTAAATTAGGAAATATCTAACAAGCTTTATACCAGATAATGAATATAGATAGTAAAAAATTTCCAACGAGATATACCTCCTATCGCACGGAGAAGTCCATTGCCATCAAGTCCCAATACAACCAAGTTTACTTCATAAAATCCAAACACATGCCTAAACCCGGGCACCTAATGCCCATAAAAAATTGGTATAAAAAAGACTCCACAAAATTCTGAAAATCCCAAATATGAAAAATTTTCAAAAATCTCAAAAACACACATAAATTTCAGAAATTTCCAAAATTCTCATAAAACAGAAACTCTAATACCAATAAATTAATATCAAACAAACTCCATACAAATTCATAAATACCCAAGTAACCTCGAGAATTTACACTCTAATACCACTAAATTAGTATCAGATAGTCTCTACAAAAATTTGAAAAGAAACGTCTTCCAAATTACACTCGTAAATCTACAATTTGATACCACTAAATTGTCACGCCCCCAGAGACCCATGCTTACTCGAATATCGGGCAACATCTCCTCTGTACGTCGGATAATATGAAACTCATACTACATCCATCTCACACATATAATAAGCACAGCCACATGCGGCTGACAATAATAGAAGTAACTTACTAAACATCATAATCACGCAGTTTAATAAGTCCAAATAATAAATAATAAAAACTCTGTAAAAGGAAATGCAAAACCAACCGAAAGTCCAACGTATATAAGTATTAGTCCACTGATGAAATAAACTATGACATCTCTAGAAAACATGAAATAACTCAAAACAGAAACACTTGACACTAAGGGACGGCTGATGGATCCTCTCCTAGCGACATGAGATACAACTATCTACTACCTGAAATACAAAAAGGAAAGCAAATGGTAGTGAGTCCGGGATCGAACTCGGCAGATATAGCGAATAGATAAATGCATGGTATAAACAATATAAGTCAAAGCAGATGAAAATAAGGTATATAATCTTTGAAATGTAGAGCATAAAATTAATGCAAAAACATACCCACGGGGCAGAATCGGAAACCTCCATGACACATCAATAATCCACTGATACTATTGAGCAGAAACAAATCAGATAATAAGTGCAAATCAACAACCATATAAGCATATGAATTATATGTAATATCATAGCTCAAACAAATGCAAGATGCATCGTATGCACATGATGCAATGATATGTGCCACCCCTACACACCAATCTACAACTGTTACACATATCTACGTGGTCGACCGGGTAAGGGGTATAACAACTGTACGTACTCTGACATCCATTTCCTATGAATGGCCGAGTGGATAAGATGTTGGGAGAACAACATCAATCCCGAACCCCAAGAAAAGGGGGAGTACAATCACTTTGTATCAAAGACCCCAAGGGCGCACAACCGCTCTAATACCCAAGAACAAGGAGGAACAACCTCTAACTCTAGGAAGGGGAGCACAACCGCTCTAGTACCCAACGGGGGAGCACAACCACTCTACATATCCCTCACGAATAACAAAGGGGGTGTCATCGTTGGCTACTACTCCAACAAGTACTACTACCCATGGGTGGTTGAGAATAACACGACGGGATGGTCGCTCGCATTCTGACAACTACCACTATCCCAAGTGGTTGAGTGGGCAGACCTCTATATGACTGACAGTGAGCTTAACCACAAGGAAGCCGATAACCGCTAGCATGCAACCAATGCAATATGACACATGATACCGATATACACAAACAAAATCAAGTTAACCATCATGGAATTATAAGTAGCACATGCATCCAAACCAGAACCATCACAAATAAATATAAAACTAATATATTGGGTAGAGTACATCTAATGTCAACCAAAATCTAGATAGATCACATAATATTTCTAAAATACACGCATACTAGCGGCACTCTTCGGATCAAAAAAATAAGAGTCGAGACTATATAATGAAAATTTAAATTTTAACTTAAAGACCAAGCATAGAAAAGTCTCAAGCAGGAAAATAAATAAAGTAGAGCTAAGGTAAATAAACTTACTCAGATAATGAAATAACTATGTATTTAAAGGTAAAAAAAAGCTAAAGAATCATGCAAGAAGTACCTGCTTCGAAAGTAGCTCGTGTTAAAACAAATCCTACGTCAAGACGCCCGTCTCCAATCAGTGTCTTGCATCAAAATGTACATCTTAGCTAATCACATATACAACAACCAACTAAACCCAACCCCAACTAATTAGGGAAAATCCTAATTGAACAATTATTAATTAACCCTAACTAATGATTAACTTCAATTAGCTCTAATCATAGAATCAATCCTGATTACTCTTATTCATCAATATAAATAGATCTAACTCAAGTAATCCTAATCATAAATACCCAAATTAATTAGGATTTACAACTCATGTTAGATTTGATACCATCCCTATGTCATCAATTCCATAGCCTTAGCAAAAAAAACAATTCCTACACCATGCATACCACATCATAAACCACATTAGTATCAAGACAACTATAGCCCTTTTTAATTACTATTCTACACCAATCCCACTAAACCCATCAGCCCACGATAGGGAACACAAACATCACATAGTTAGTGTTGATGCAGTCTGACCCTGATTGTTATTTTGGTGTTGACATCGATTTTAGTTTAGGTTGATGATTATGATGATTATGATTAAGTCATGATCGGCGATCAGGCATGGTATGGAAAATCCTAGCTTGGAGGGCTAGGTGTTGGAAAATCCTAACCTGGAGGGTTAGGTGTGGAAAATCCTAGCTTGGAGGGCTAGGTGTTGAAAAGTCCTAATTCGGAAGGGTTGGGTGAAAATTCCTAGCTTGGAGGGCTAGGTGAAAAGTCCTAACTTGGAGGGTTAGGTGAAAAGTCCCAACTTGGAGAGTTAGGTGAAAAATCCTGGCTTGGAGGGTCAGGTCCTAACTTGGAGGGCTAGGTTTGGAAAAGTCCTAATTCGGAAGAGTTGGGCGAAAAGTCCTAGCTTGGAGGGCTAGGTGAAAAGTCCTAAGTTGGAGAGTTAGGTGAAAATTCCCAACTTGGAGGGTTAGGTGAAAAATCCTTAGCTTGGAGGGCTAAGGTGGATAAAACCCTAGCTTGGAGGGCTAGGTTTGAGTCCCTGGATCGGTTTGGTGACCGATCAGGGATATTGGCACGTTGCTCCTTCGTGGATGTGACGACCCGACTTCTCTACCCTATACTTAAGCCGGATCGTCGCTCTTTACCACCTTTACCTTTCCTCACTTAACCTTAACCTTTGACTTCACCTTAGACCTTGGCCTTAATTAGGTTACCACTACTTGACTTCAAGAACTGAAAACCATTTCCAAAGATCCACAATTCATATACTTTCAAGACATACAAAGATATAACACCATGTCTATACTCTATGCTAGTTTTATAAACATCCTAGCAACTCAAAACAAATCTAATGACTTGAAATTAGAATCTTTGCGGAATTTAACAAGACTACCAAACCATATGAAATCATACTAAAGATTGTATCAACTTTTGACTCTATGCGGAGGTTAAACACAATGTTCACATTTTACCAAACAAAATATTAAACTCCAAGTTTCTAAACTTCAGAAATTGCCTCTAAGCCTTAACCCAACGGATCTCTTCCACGGTTCCACCGCCACTGAGCATCAATGCAAGTCCTGGCCACCTCCATAACTTATGCTTTTTCTTTACCTTTATCTGCAATAGAAGGAAATGCAACTAATAAGTACAATGCTTAGTAAGTAAATCCTAACTCACAAATCCATGCTATCGATAATAAACATGCTCATTTCAAAGAATGCTTACTTCCAAAATACATGTACATGGGAAAACTTACATATACTTATCATGCTCAATCATGTTGAAAACATTACTTGCCTTACATCATTTGCAACCTTACGTACTCATACATTCAAACACTAACTTCCTTACTCTTACTCTTTAACATGCTTGTAATGTATCAAGGCTAACATATGAAATAAAGGCACATACTTAAAACTGAAAACACTTGCTAATACTTATTTACTTGAAAATAGTAATCAACTTTCTTTAGGCCTTGACATTGTACCATGGTATCAATGTACCAATTGCGCGCTTCTCTATTAGGTTGCGGGGTAGCTAGCCACCGCACCTTATTAGAGCTTCTTTCTAACTTTCTGTGGGCCTTCCATTTGCCCGGTACATGTCACTTTCCGAAAATAAAATACTTTCTTACTATAATACTTATACGTATCAAACTATCTTACTTTTGCATAAATTTTGCACTTAACACCTTTACCTTTCTTACTTGAGACTTTCATCGAGCACCTTGCGTGCCCTTAATCCCAACCTCATTTTTGGGACTTTTCAAAAATTAAATCTTATCATGCTTAGCTTACATACACCAAATCTAAACCAATTAAATTTCTATCATGAGAAAACATGCATCTTTAAAAACTTAAAATACACGATAACCATAATCTTAAAGCATGCATCATAAAACATGGTTCTACAACAAGAACTTACATACGAAAACTACTCCTATTGTAGGTGAGTGATCTACTTACCCTTTCTTGATGAAAACTCACTAAATATGGTTTAAATCCCAACATAGCCCTTCTCTTCCCTTTCTTCGCGCAAATCTCCTCCCTCCTTGACCCTAGGAAAGAAGCCCTAGATGTTCTACTCAAGAGGAAGGAGGAGAAAGAGATCTCTTGAGTTCCCTTTGGTTTTGCAGCCTCTCGCCCTCTCCTTGTCGCGCAGCCACCAACCCTAGTCTGCGATTTCACGCGACTTAAGCGGGGTTTAAATACCTCTTCATGAAAAAGCCTAACTCACCTATAACATAATTTCGCTCCTCCCTTTTCTGTGCTTGATACCCTTGCCCTTTTGGTCAGCTGGGCGCCCTTAAGGACGTGCCTGTCCCTATGGTTGCGAGATCAATCCCTCGCTCGACCCTTAATTTTTTTTTCATTTATATTCTGAAAAATTGCCAAAAATTCAGAAAAATTCCTAATTATTCATGAAAATTATTGGGTGGACTGGTGACCGATCCAGCGATGACTGATCGATCTGATGACCGATCAGGGAGCGCATAGTGAGGTTGGGAACCTACTGTGGGGCTCCTGATCGGTCTGGTGACCGATCAGGGAGCAGGTCGTTGCTTTGTTGCTTGGCTCCTGATCGGTCCGGTGACCCTTAATTTTTTTCATTTATATTCCGAAAAATTGCCAAAAATTTAGAAAAATTCCTAATTATTCATGAAAATTATTGGGTGGTCTGGTGACCGATCCAGCGATGACTGATCGGTCTGGTGACCGATCAGGGAGCGCACAGTGAGGTTGGGAACCTACTGTAGGGCTCCTGATCGGTCTGGTGACCGATCAGGGAGTAGGCCGTTGCTTTGTTGCTTGGCTCCTTATCGGTCCGGTGACCGATCAGGGAGTAGGCAACTTCCTCACTGCCTTGCTTCTGATCGATCTAGCGACCGATCATGAAGCACTCAGTGAGTTGAGTTCCCCCGCTGATCAGCTCCTGAACGGTCTGGTGACCGATCCACGACTTAGGATTTGATTTCCACAGTTACTGTTCACTCAGACGTGGACCGATCAGGCTTTGGCCTGATCGGACAGGGAGCTACCTGATCGGTCTGGTGATCGATCAGGCTTCACTCTGATCGGTCTGGTGACCGATCAGGCTTGTGTTTCCGCGAGAGCTGGGAGTCCCAACTAAGTGGTGGATCGGTCTGGTGACTGACCCAGAAGCCCTGGATCGGTTCGGTGACCGATCACTTTAATTCAAATTGCACTGTCAGACGCTCTGATCGCGTCTGACCGTATCCGATTCTCTGCGCTTAACATCTGATACATGATTTGATGCTTGATATATTGTGCTAACACTCTGATTAAGCTGCAGGTGGTAGGGAAAGATTCAAACACTCAAGGAGAGTCAATGGAGGCCTTTCCTTGGAGCAGGTTTGTCTGTTTTTCCATCTCAGGTTGCAACGGGCACTGGCGCTGGCTGGAGCTGCTGACTGGGGCTGGTCTGAGGGAAGCTCAGGGAGTCCAGAATAACTCAGTGGTGGTTGGTGGTTGCAGGTGAGCAGCTGGAAGCTGCAGGGAGATGTTGTCACCTGGCGTTCAAGAGGGAAACAAAAGGAGCGATGTGAAGTAGAGCAAGGAGAAGTTGTTGTTGCCTTGGTTTTGAGCTGTGATTACTTGCTGCGTGCTTGTGCTCCTTGTTGATCATCCACTCTTGAGAAAGCTACTCTGATCTTTGAAGCAACCAGCCCTTGCTTGAGCACTTGGAGGAAGGAACAAGAAGCTTCGAGTCCAACAGTGAGAAGACACGGGGAAAGGGTTCTTGCGTGAGATCGTCGCTGGGTGGAGCTCAGAGGGAGCTTGCTGTGTTCTTGTCTTTGCTAAGTGCTGAGTAAGATACTTCTTGTGTTTCTTTGTGCTTAAACTATATCCTTGATTGAAACGCTGTGGAGAGGTTTCTCCACCGAGAAGGAGGTTGCTTACTATCCAGTGTTCACCGGGGCTTGATCTGCCGACGATCAAGGGATCGCCCACCTTAAGGGCACGCCAAGGAGTAGGGCCAAGTTATCCCCGACCCTTGTAAACTCTCCTTGTTAGCGATCTTGTTTGACTGTTCTAGTTTGTTTTTGTTTTCTGCATTTCTGCACTTCTCTACTTTCATTGTTTCCGCTGCGGTGCTACTAACGAATTGAGTGCAGAAATCTGATAAAAGCTCTAAGTCCAAGTGTTTGGCTATATTCACCCCCCCCTCTCTAGCCATCCGGGTTCCAATAGTTAGGCTATAATTTAACATCCAAAACCAACTTTTCACCACTGCTCTACTACTATGGCTCTACAGATACAACCACCTCAAATTCCAATCCTAAAATTATATACGGCAGTAATCACAAAGTCATCAAATCTATCCCCAAGAACACAGAAATAGGATTAAAATTTCAAAACAGAACAACAACAATAAACAATTAATCTAAGAAGAAACCTAGCTCCTCTCTACTCATCTTTCATTAAACCTATTGATAACTAGCATTTTGACGGATAAATTTTGTGCAATTAGTGAGGGAATTTGACGGATAAATTTTGTGCAATCAGGGAGACTTCTGATCGGTCCCCAAACCGATCAGGGAGACTTCTGATCGGTCCCCAGACCGATCAGGAAGCATCCAGACCGATCCAGAGCCATTCAGTCCGATCAGTAGCTGTCCAATGCGATCGGATGCACGGGTCATCACAACCCTCCACTTGAATCTGGCAACGACGATTAATGGAGCTTCATTGCAAGTGATCTCAGCCACCCATCAGAGGAAATCAAGGGTGGAAAGGAGGAGTAGAAAAGGGGATTAGGGCAACCAAAGAAGAGGATCTCTCATCTCACGCCATCGCTTCTTCCACCCCGACGCCTCTTCCCTCACCAAGGCCGGCGGTTCCTTCCTCCACCTCGCTGCCGCCGGCCGGAGCTTTTTCTCCACCTCCACTTCTCGTCCTTCTTCACTCCTCATCTGCAAACCCTAGGGGCAGCCACTCCTTCTTCAGATGCGGCAGCAGCTCTTTTCATTCCTTCACAGCTTTCCCTTCACAGTTTTTTTTCCTTCGCAGCAGCTTTTTCTTCCCAGCGGGTAGCAGCAGTTCTTCACAGCCGATTCTTCTAGCTTTCATCAGATTTGGGTTGATTGGTTTCATGTATTTGGTTATTATGTGTTGATTGTTGGATTGTCTATTGTGATTGATTGTTGAATGCTTGTATTGAATTGTTCTCCCATGTTTTAGAATTGCACGCACCTTGATTAAATTCACTCATGCCTATCATATGTTTGATGAATTGTCCCTTCCATTAGATAGATTTCAATTTTACATTTTCTTTATCTTAGATTCTTGCAATGTTTCGTTAGTTTGATCGCTTTATGTTTTCTTATAATTGTCTTTCAGTTTGATGCAATTAGGTTAGGTTTCATTTGTGCTCTAGTTCCCTAAATGCTTACTTTAGGTTGCTTTTCGTTTCCTTGCAAGTTTAGTTTAGATTAGATTAGATCCTCTTTACTCGCATTGTCTTTCATTAAGTAGGATTAGATTTCATACGTGCTCTGCTGTTTCATTTTGTAGTCTTAGTTTTCAAATCTAAACCCCAGTTTAATATCCAAAAATCCAAAAGCAATAACTTGGAATCCTAGGATTATTGACCTATCATTATATTCCTTGAGAGAGACGACTCGAGTTACTCTATACTACATTAGTTTAGAGGAGTTCGATACTTGAATTATATTTGAAACCGTAACACGACTAAAAGTGGTTATCAAATTTGGCGCTGTTGCCGGGGAGTGTAGTGGTGTTTGATAATTTTAGGATTTGATTCTATTCTTATTTGCTTTATTCTTTTGTATACAAGTGCTACCATTTTGTTTGTTTTGTGACAGGACTGCAGGTTCAAAATGTCTTCAAGTGAACAATTAGAGATCCAATTTTTGATGGAGTTAAAAGATTTGTTTAAGCTGAGGGAGTGCTAACAAAGGACAAACACTTATTCATCCACTTACCAACAGTCGTGTCAAGAATTCCAGCAGCCCTATTCAGATTTTCAGCAAAGCCAATATTTCAATCAACCACCACAGCAATTTCAACCATCATTTCAGAATTTTCAGCAAGGGTACAATCTAAATTTTCAGCAAGATTTCCAACCTCTAAATCTGCCACAACAACAGTGTAAGCAGAATTTCTCAGATTTTCAACAATAATTTCATTATGATCAGCAAGGCTTTCAACCTGTACATCAAGAATTCCAATTATACAACCAGAATTTTCAGAGCAATAATTTCCAGCAACAGATTCTATTACAGCAAAGGCAACAAAAGAATGATTCCACTCCTCAAGACTTGCAAAGACGCGTTGAACAAATAATTAGTGGATGGGAGCAAATGCTAGCCCAGGGATCAAGCCAATTACCTTCTCAGGCTACTCCTCAACAGTCAGATAGGTATAACTCATTTTCTAATTCTTACAGTTCTAATTGGGGGGATCAGTCATATTTCAGGTATGAGGATACACAAAGTCAATTTACTGAGCAATATCCAGCATATCAGAACCTACAGACATTTCAGGATGATCCTATGCCTTCATGGTTACATCCGGTTCAGCAACGAGAACCGGAGTTTCCACTCACTTTGGAGCCACTTCTCACTCAATTGCAGCAACATCAAGAGAAGAGTTTTCAGCAGTTGATCACTCAGATTAGCACTCAGATTCAGCAGCAATTTGAGAAAGATTTTCAGCAATTTAACGCTCCATTTCAGCAGCATCAGGGAGATTCAGAGGAGGTATTAGCTACAGAGACAGCTGAGTTGGAGGTTGCATCTGATCCATTTCCAGTTACAGATGATTCTATAGGTGTAGGGGATTGCACTAAGCCCCAGAGACCACCTATATTGAATGAGATGCCTTCAGAGGATAGGTTTGAGAGTGTACGGGATTGCACTGAGCCCCAGGGACCACTCATACCTACTGGGCAGTCATTATCTATAGAGGCAGTGGAGGAGATTGATAGTAAAACTTGTGACCGTCTTGAATTTGATTCTGAAGCTCTACAGGACTTTTCTAGTTTTTTATTTTGTGATTCTTCTAGTCTTTTATTTTGTGATGATATAGTTGTTGTCGATCCTAACTTTTCTAATACGGTTGTTGTAGATATTGTTGATGAAGCATGTGTTGGAAATGATTCTATAGGTGTAGGGGATTGCACTGAGCCCCAGGGATCACCTACATTAAGTGACATATCAGAAGATTCAGAGGATAAGTATGGAAGTGTAGGGACTTGTATGGTGGAAGCAAGAACCCAAGAATCACCTTCCTTAGTTGAATGCCCACCAGAACCTGAGATGGAAGTGGAGCTTGTACATGACCAAGAGGAGGCTATAGTTGCATCTACTCTTATAGAACCTCCAGGTATTCTTCAGCATGATCAGGTAAATATTTTTCCTCATTGTTTAGAAAAATTCATTAATGTACCTATTATTGGTTGTGATACATCTCTTGATTTATCTTGTATTGAGCCTGATTGTGAAAAATTCATGGATGTACCCAGTGTTGACTTTGTTGACTGTGGTGAAATTTTTGATACATTTATTGGTTGTTATGCATGTCTTGATACATCCTGTATAGAAACTGATTGTGAAAAACCTATAGAGGTACCTCAGGTTGATTTTATTGTCTATGATGCAATTTTTGATAAATCATATGTGGAGAATGTTTGTGATAAATTCATTGAGGTACCAAAAATTGATTTCATAGGATGTGACACATATCTTGATTCTTTTTATGTAGAGGTGGTATATATTTCACTCATTTCTTACCCTGCATGCGTGCGAGAGGTATTTTCTCTACATGGTTTTGCAGGATCCCGTAGGCTGCTAGAATGGGTACTCAAACTTAACAGCCTACAACCTCCCGGAAGGACTTCTAAGGAGCATGCAGTGGGAGGGGTCGAGTTCACTTTGACTTTTAATCATTTACCCCAAGAATGGATTCTGAACCTTAATCGTCTCCGACCACCGGAAGATGCTTGGGCAAAATTAATAAGGGAGAAATCTGCGCACTATGAGGTTGATCATAGGAGGATAGTTCTCCCAAGATGGATGCTACGTGCTCTCTATCCTACATAAAGGGGAGTTTGTTCTTTTTCTTTCCTTTTCTTATTTTTCTTTATGTTTATACTTGCATGTTTGTTTGCTTTCATACTTTGCATTCATACTTTGCTTCTTCATTCTGCATTCTGTTTGGTCTTGAATAAACCTTGCTTGATTTCCAGTTGTATCTCCCTACATGTTTCTTTATTATGCTTTGAGAATCATAAAAGATGGTTAAGTCTGACTATTGAGTTTTGGTTTCCTTGGTATGCTTGGGGGCATTAATTACATTTAGTCATTTGTTGTGGTGATGGACTCTATCTTGTTGGATTAAGCATGACATTTTATTGTTCACCTAGTGAGGATATTGCCATGCCTATCCTTAATCCTCTTATGTGTGATAGCATCTGTGATACTTGACACTCTAGAACTTGCTTTGATTCTTTTTGAAATTACAGTAGGATAAGCTTACATGAATATGATGGAGGCAAACTTTCTTGTTGATCTCTTGGTTTTCCCTCTACTTTGCTATTGTTACTACTGAGCATTTCACCTATTGCTTTCGTGTTTCATTGTCCTTCTTTTGTCAGATCTTTTCATTATTATTGTATTCTCACTGTCATATCTTTATTAGCTTATTCTTCCCTTGAGCATGAGAGCATGGGGTGATTACATGATTAGTACATTTTTATTTGTCTATTATCAGCCTCTATTATTGTGAGTTTTAGATGTTATCATGCTTTGTCACATTGTCTGAGGCAGGTTTTAAGTGTGGGGGGAAGACAAGTGTGTATGGACGAATGCTTGTTGAAAAAAAATCTCTCTATTGAAAAAAAAAGATGAAAAAAAACACTACGAAAAAAAAAGAAAAAGAAGAAAAGAATGAAAAAAAAAATTTAAAGAGAGTAAAAAAAAAATTCTCAAGCATTCGGGATTTTATTAGTGAGGAACAAGAAGGAATATTTTCATGAAAAAAAAATGTTGTGTATTGCATTCAGAATGTGCAAGAAAAAAATTTAAGTGTTGAATGTTTGGTTGAGTTGTTATTTTGGCATATTATTTGATTGTATACATCATGTTGATTGCCCCAATGCTCTCATATTCTATTTGATCTTCTTTGTTTTTCTTTGTTATCTACCCTTCTTGTTCTAGCACGTGGTTCCATCATTATTCATTGAAAAGTCCTCTTGATTTGTGTGCTTATGATATAGTAGTGGAGAAGTAGAAAATAAGCAAGCATATGGTAGTGCAATGTCATGAATGCTTTGAGAAAACTCCACTTTCATATTTGTTATTTTTGTGAGCATCAGTGCATATATCCATCTTGTGAGGTTTTTGGTCATGCTTAATTTATTCAAGTTGATAGAAATTACCATACCTTTTGACTTATGTGAGATTTGGAACCATAAATACATTGATTCTTGAGACTTGATGATCCTAAATAACCTTCTTTTATTATTTTCAAGTATCGATAGGGGATGTAATGTTTGGGAGATATTTTGTTTTCTTTTAGTTTTGTTTACTTGCTCGAGATGTGCAAGAATTAAGTGTGGGGGTGTGATAACTAGCATTTTGACGGATAAATTTTGTGCAATTAGTGAGGGAATTTGAGGCTTTGGGGTGTATTTGTTTATGAAATGATGCATAATTATGAATATGATGTATTTTCATTGGTTAATTAATTTTTCTGTATTTTCTCACTCATATTTCATTCTATTGAATTTTTGGGACAGCTTGTGCATCATCGGATCAAAAGGGGCACATCCGGGGCGAAGATGATCATTATGTTGGAGCCTGATTGGTCACCAGACCGATCAGGGAGACGCCTGATTGGTCACCAGACCAATCAGGGGAAGGCCTGATCGGTCCAGCGACCGATCAGGAGTAGATGGCACAGCGGAATTCAGAATTTTAGCTACTAATCACATCCTGATCGGTCCCCAGACCAATCAGGGAGACTTCTGATCGGTCCCCAGACCGATCAGGGAGACTTCTGATCGGTCCCCAGACCGATCAGGAAGCATCCAGACCGATCCAGAGCCATTCAGTCCGATCAGTAGCTGTCCAGATGCGTGCACGGGTCATCACAACCCTCCACTTGAATCTGGCAACGACGATTAATGGAGCTTCATTGCAAGTGATCTCAGCCACCCATCAGAGGAAATCAAGGGTGGAAAGGAGGAGTAGAAAAGGGGATTAGGGCAACCAAAGAAGAGGATCTCTCATCTCACGCCATCGCTTCTTCTACCCCGACGCCTCTTCCCTCACCAAGGCCGGCAGTTCCTTCCTCCACCTCGCTGCCGCCAGCCGGAGCTTTTTCTCCACCTCCACTTCTCGTCCTTCTTCACTCCTCATCTGCAAACCCTAGGGGCAACCACTCCTTCTTCAGATGCGGCAGCAGTTCTTTTCATTCCTTCACAGCTTTCCCTTCACAGTTTTTTTTCCTTCGCAGCAGCTTTTTCTTCCCAGCGGGTAGCAGCAGTTCTTCACAGCCGATTCTTCTAGCTTTCATCAGATTTGGGTTGATTGGTTTCATATATTTGGTTATTATGTGTTGATTGTTGGATTGTCTATTGTGATTGATTGTTGAATGCTTGTATTGAATTGTTCTCCCATGTTTTAGAATTGCACGCACCTTGATTAAATTCACTCATGCCTATCATATGTTTGATGAATTGTCCCTTCCATTAGATAGATTTCAATTTTACATTTTCTTTATCTTAGATTCTTGCAATGTTTCGTTAGTTTGATCGCTTTATGTTTTCTTATAGTTGTCTTTCAGTTTGATGCAATTAGGTTAGGTTTCATTTGTGCTCTAGTTCCCTAAATGCTTACTTTAGGTTGCTTTTCGTTTCCTTGCAAGTTTAGTTTAGATTAGATTAGATCCTCTTTACTCGCATTGTCTTTCATTAAGTAGGATTAGATTTCATACGTGCTCTGCTGTTTCATTTTGTAGTCTTAGTTTTCAAATCTAAACCCCAGTTTAATATCCAAAAATCCAAAAGCAATAACTTGGAATCCTAGGATTATTGACCTATCATTATATTCCTTGAGAGAGACGACTCGAGTTACTCTATACTACATTAATTTAGAGGAGTTCGATACTTGAATTATATTTAAAACCGTAACACGACTAAAAGCGGTTATCACCTATACACCATCATCCCAAAGCAAACAGACCTTACGTAGGATAAGTGAGGTTACAGCGGTGTCGGTTGCAAAGACACAAAGATGATGAGGAGTTTCGACAGTGTCTTGTGATCGAAGAAGGAAAAGAAGTCACGAACAGGGTTGCGATATCGGGCTCGAGCAGAAGGGAGGAATCATGCACGCAATTGGGTTTGCAGTGATGAAGAGGAGGAAGAAGACGAAGGAGTTAATGCCAGTAGTTTCTGCGAAGGGACGCGGCGTGGTTGTCGCACGAGGCAGGTGGGTTACGAGGCGTGTGAAGAGAAAGAGGGGGAGTCGACGCTGAGAGGCGTTGTGGCAGTTTCGCGAGGTGGGTTGTCGGGCGACGTCGGGGAAAAACGGAAGAGATGAACGTAGAAAAAGAGAAAAGATTTTTAGATGAAATTTAGACTTTTTATTAATTATAAGAAATCTTGCAAAAAGACCCTCAATATTTTTTGGTATTTAACACTAGGGTGGTGGAGTCCTGGCAAAAAGCCCAAGGTGGCGAAGTCTTGGTAAAAGTCTAGTTCGGTTCAAGGGGATGACTACTGGCCGAAGCCTAGGGTGGTAGAGTCCTGGCAAAAGTCCAAGGTGGTGGAGTCTTGGCCAAAGTTCAAGTTGGTAGAAACTTGACAAAAGTTCTGGTGGGTTGAGGAGCTGACTAAATATGTACAAGGTAAGTGAGATAAGTCACTGGAGGAGCGAATTCCAGTAAGGACAAGTCCTAGTTAGGACTTTGGCACGGTGCAACTTAGAATCATTTCAGATATCTAAGTTGAGACCTTTGACTAGATCCTGGTTTTGGGAAGACAGGATCTATTTAATATTGAATTTATTTAACCTATATTGTACTTGTACTAACCTTATGTTGCAGGGCATGTTGTGTTTTGGACTAACATGATTTTGCAAGGGGTTTCTACAAAAGTTTCCTCCAATGAACAATGTCTAAGGTGCCTCAGTTTGGATTAGAGACACCTCAGGTGGTTGAGGGCGCCTCCGTATAGTCTGCGCTGAAGATGAGAATTTAGCGAAGTGAGACACCTCAGTTGGGAACTGAAGCTCCTTAGTTCCCAATTTAGACGCCTCACTTAGGATCTGAGACGTCTTCCAAAGGATAAGTAGCGAAAGCAACGACTTCGGATCGGGATTAGATTTACCTGATCTGAGGCACTTCAGATACCCCTTATAAGGGTGTCTCGCTGAAAGCTCAAGACAAGAATTCTCTTCACATCTTTCAAGCTTACGCGCTCATCCTGCTGCTTCCTCTTCTTCCTGCTGCGGCCCCACTTCGACACGACTACGTTTGGCCACTACCGGAAGATCTACGACAACACACGAATCGATTGAAATTCTACATCTTTGTTGGGTAACGCTGTTATTTACTCGTACTTAAATTATATCAAGTAAGAAGTGTAGGGTTGTTACACTTCCTACTCATCTTTTGTACCTGATTACTCTACTGGGAGTTTACTGGTAGACGGTATTAGTGGATTATCCATCGGAAAGATCCAAGGGACTTAGACCATGCAATAGAAGTCGTCGAAGGCTCCGAAGCAAGTAAAATTGACCTGTGTTCATGTTTTACACTTTTCGTCTTTATTTCCGCTGCACACTCACTCTCTCTATTTCGAAAAATGACATTGTTTTTTAAAGTCACGTGATTCACCCCCTCTCACATGCAATAGTCCTACAATATTATTATAGTAGACAAGGATTCGAATCTCGACAAAGTCAAGAAAAATGTCTTCCCCGTAATGGCCAACTGTAGCTTCCCGATTTACCTTTTCATAGATGGTTGTGGGACCGCTTGGATGACGAATTCCATCTTTTTCTATAATAATCACACAGCTACTAATAATATTGATCTTGATAAAAAAAATTATCTATATTATAACAGTTACGATGCTAATTGCTACAATATAGAGAGATGATCAAGTAAGAAGTGAGTCTAAGAATGTTAGCCATTTGAATATGACTCTATATATATTTTTTGATTTATCCTGGTGACCGATGAAAAATTTTCATGAGGTTAGATTCATCATCTCCAAAATTAATTGGTTTGAATAGATGAATATTTGGATTATAATAAAATTTGAAACATAGAGAGATGAAGTACACATATTATAGTAATTATGAATTATAAATATTATAATGTAGTGTTATTAGTATTAATTTGAATTGAAATGTACCTGTTCTAATAATTATTATTTTATAATTATCATAATCGTGTTAGAAATAAAAATATAGCGGAATGAGATATTATTTGAATAATAAATAAAAAAATATATACTCTTTTCGATAATTTTAATATACAAAATGCTCTTTTGATTTTTTAACCCAAATAACAGTATAGGAGGCTGTCACTTATGCATATATATTCGTATAAAACTGGCAACAAAAAGCCTCTTATTTTCAATCTAATTAAAATAAATTAAAAAGGCATTTCAAATTATGAAAATACCCTTTCTTCAATATTATGGTAGTAATAGACGTAAAGTTAAAATTGCTTCAAATAATTTTGATTAACTAAGAGTTTTTTTTTTCAAAATTAATGAATGCTGTAATAATTTGATCAAAATTATTCTTAATAATATTCAATTAATTTTGACTAAGTTAACCACTTTGACCAAATTGATATAACGATTTTAACTAATATTTAAACAGCTTTAACAAATATTAAAATACTTTTAATTATAATTATTTAATAGTTTTAAGTGTGTTAGAGTAATTTTGACTAAATTTATTAATACAAGGCATCCTTTTAATGTTTTTCAAAATGGTACACTCTTAATGAAAATAAAAACAAATACTTTTTGATTTTTGCCAAGAAAATTAACCATTTTTCGATAACCCTATCTAATTTCAAATTAAAATAAAAAACGTAATGCACCTTTTGGTCCACTCTCATTGTTTCCAATCTTAATTCATAATTTTGCTTTTTTAATCACTTATCTACCCTCTAAATATTATATGTTTACAGTGACTTGGACATTTGGTCTAATGCTATGATTCTCCCTCGGGGTGTGAAAGATTCCGAATTTTTGGAATGCCTTTAATATGTTTACAAAAAAAACTTATTGATTTCAGTTAGTCGGATATCAATTAATATATATTTAAAATCTTTTTATCATGAAAATATTTTAAAAGCATATAACACATTAAATCGATCTCAATTGTTTAAGCAAGTATATATAATGTCTATAAGCACACATTTTTATCCCCTCCCTCAAATGTATTCAAAAGTATATATTTTTTTAATTACCCTCGTTGATAGGTGAGGATTCTTGTTGAAGGTCATGAGGCAGAGCCGGTTAGCCAAATGGATTAATCGGGCGTAAAACTAGATACTCCTTGTAAATCCAAAAATATATATATATATTTTAAAGATAAATTATACTCATGATGAAAATTATTATTTTTTATTTTAAAATTATTTTTATTTCAAAATTATAAAAGAAAGATAATAAATTATTAATAGAAAACATAATTTATAT
Organism: Boesenbergia rotunda; assembly: GCA_024364735.1. Classification (NCBI taxonomy): domain Eukaryota; kingdom Viridiplantae; phylum Streptophyta; class Magnoliopsida; order Zingiberales; family Zingiberaceae; genus Boesenbergia; species Boesenbergia rotunda. The sequence goes on along the minus strand of JAGFNQ010004183.1, from coordinate 189,931 downwards.
GTGTTTTTCAATCCGTGGTCCTACCAAACCCGTTGCAAGCCTAGGCATCGGTCCATTACGGATTTGGATTAATAAAATTTCAATTTAATCTATTTAAATTGTTTTACGAGACAGATAAATCTAGGGATCCAACCCAATTTGATACCTCCGAGGACAACCGCTCTCACTAATATAAAATTTCTAATTGGATGATTATTATTTAAGAGTTTGAATATAATATTGTTAAAATGAAAGGCTAAGAAATAAATGTGATAAATTATTTATTGTTTACAGGCTGGTTTCTTAATGATCAAATTAAATCCTCTGCCACATGAATTCATACTGTCACAAAAGAACGTTAATAATTATCACGCATCAATAATTATGATTAAGAACTAAGTGCAGGAGATAATAATTATAATGATTTATTGATGATTAAGGACTAAGTGCATGAGATAATAATTATAATGATTAAGAGGAATCGAAATTTAGATTCCTATTATATTTCCTCTCAATGAGGTAAAATAATTATGAGAGGATCGCTAACATTACTATGGCTAATATTACTAATTCGATGATTGAGACAATGATAGTGTGCCTTTTTAAATTTTTAAATATTTAAGAACATCCATAGTTCTCCTAAATAAAATTTTATCTAAAATGTTATATTTTATATATAAAAAAATCTTTTCATTAGCTATCCAATTCATTCTCTAAATTTAAATTGGTAAATTATAGAGAAGTTGATATATTATATAGTGAAAAATAGATATTTAAATTTAATAAAATATTGTTTTTTAAATTTTAAATTTTAAATAGAAAATTTGACATGAATATTATACAGATGGATTATGCATTAAAAATATTAGGAGGATGGATCAGCAATTATGTTTTTTTTTATAAATTTATTATAATACTCGATATGAATTTCTTTTAATCCAAATTGAATATAGGATATCAATTAAAAAATACTAATTTGGCCGACAAATCACACGTCGTTTCCCTTCCCTGAGGCCAATTCCATTGTGGCAGTGTGCCACGCATCAATGGGGACCACCCCATTTAAAAATCCGTCCCTACCGCCACCGCCACCACAACGCAGCAGACGTGAATGGCTCTCCAATCTCCATTTGCAAATTTACCGCTGCTTCTTCCTATACAAATTAATTTTTAAAAGTGACTAGGATGATAATTTTTCTTACGAATTCGAGATTCTACGGAGAAAATTTGAAATGAGATGGATTCGGGGGATATTAATAGGTATGAGTTCGAGTTCGAAAGTTTTTTTCAAATTTCCACATTAGATTCGAGGCGGGGTATGGTGATGCTATCTCTATCCTGGAATTTATCCAGATAATTCCAATAGTTTCGATAGTCCCGATAATAATAATAATAATAATAATAATAATAATAATTAATTATTATTATTATTATAATTATAATTATTATTATTATTATTTTTTTTATAACATAGGTTTATTTTATATAATTTTTTATAATATCGAGAGTTTAATGTTAATTGCAAATAAATTTGAAACGGGGTTCAGAAACGAGTATAAGGATTTAATCCTCATGGAGTCAAGAATGAGGGCCTAATTGTCATCCGTAAAAATGACAGGTTAGAAATTAAAATTGATAAAAACAAGTGAAGGGATATTGGAATTATTTTTTAAATGTCGAAAAAAAGAAGAAACTTGTAGTTTTGTGATTTTCATTTTGACCCCAAATATCTCGTAGAAATTTATGTTTTTTTGAACTAGCATCCATTCAGCCTTGCGAGCTGACTGTAACCGGAACGTTCAAATCGATTTCATAACAAATTTCAATCCATTATTAAGATAAATCTAAAAGTCCTCTCAATGAATTTAACAATTCAATTTTATATTTATCATCCCACTGAAAAAAAAACTACCATCTCACCCTCTTTATATTATGTTTCTAAAATTTACACTATAGTCAATGACATTTTTAATTATAAAGTTAAAAACAAGAGGCGCAAAGTGAAATTTCCTTTTGAGATCATATATGATTTTTTTTTTCATTTACATCCCTATATATTTATGAATTTTTTTCTTTCACCATTTTTTGTTTAAATTTAATTTCACCTCCCTTTCATCTTCTACATAAATATGCCACAATTCATCACAAGGCCTTATTAGCTTGTTTAAACGTGTCGACTTAGATATGCCACAATTCGTCACAAGGCGACAACAAATTAAGAATCCAAATTTTAAATTTCACAAATTTATATTATACTAATTTCAATAATCTCATAATTTTTGATAGAGGGATTCGAACTTAAAATTCTGATCTATGAGGGGGACGTGGTATATTTGGCCAATAATTAATAGCTGCTGTCAAATACAGTAAAAGCGATGCGATAAATAAACACGGTAAAAATTAAAATTCTGTTTCAATAGCAGCAAGAGAAACAGGTACAGGCTTAGTACAGCTCCTTCAAAACACCCTCTCTTTACTTTTGCCCCTTTTTTTTCCTCCCTCTCTCTCTCTCTCCCCCCTCTCTCTCACAGTTGCTGTTGAGCTACAGAGGCTGCTTCTATTAAGGAACCTGATGCCATGGATGTGGGTGGATGCTGCTTTCTCATTTTCTTCTTGTTTCTAGTCTCTTCTATCCATTAATTGTGAGCTGTGAAGTGAAAGGGGGAAAGCAAGGCTTTCCCTTCTTTGTCACTTCTCTCCGAGTTTCAGTTTTTTCCCCCTTCTCTAGACCCAATTTGGCTATCACAAGCAACAATTATCGGGAAAGCTGTAACCTTGATAAGGTATGGATCAATTGACGGTGGGAAGTTTGTTTCTTGAGGTATTTTTGTTCTTTCTCATAGGGATTTCATTTTGATGGGGGTTTTTTTCTTCAAAAAATCAGTATCAAGCCATGCCCTTTCTGGATCTGCCATGTTCGCGTTCTGTTTAATTCTTCTTTTTTTTTCTTGGATCTTCGATTTATGTCGAGTTCCTTGTCCCTTCATTTCGGAAGAGTGAAGAAATTCTAGGGATGATTTTTCTTCATCTTTACTCTCGGCGACGAAGTCTAGTGGGATTTCTTATCCTTTTTATGTTGTCCTTTCTTTCAACAATTTCTCCTTTTGCCTCTGTTGTTGCGCTTCCTTCTGCGATCTATAAAGAATCTTCGCGAGAACTTCGAGATTTTATGGTCTCCGTTTTTTTACATCTCTTTACTGCTACGTATTGATCTTCCCTGGGAACTCTGCAAGAGTAATTTTTGGATGAATTTTCTCTTGAGTTGAAGACGGTTTTGCTCTCTCCTGAGTGGTTTGTGGTGGTGGTGGTGGTGTTCCACTTTTTTGACCTGAACATGTTTCCTTCCCATGTTTCTCTACTTATCATTTCATGTGATTTGTGTTTGACAAAATTTTATTTTTCCCTCCTTTCCCTTCCACCCTTGTTCCCTTCCTGATATAACTGTGCTAGCCCATGTTGGTACCTGAGTATGCTCACTTCTGCCACATAAAATGACACCTGAGCAAGCTCATCTCTCACTTGACTTTTTAGCTCACTGCCATTTGGGAGATTATGAGGTCTTGATGCAACCTGATCTAACTTTATTGGTTTAATGAAACCCTTGAATATACTTATGTGCACATGAAATAATGTTCTTAAAGTAATCTCCAAGTTATATTTCTGGATGATCTCATACCTTTGACTTCTGTTCCTATGATTTTGCAGGCACAACAATCAGATCATGAGAGGAGAAAAAGGGTGGTTGGATTTTTGGGTTTTGATGTTCACTTTGTCTTCTTGAGGGGTTTTGGGAGCCAAGTCCTTTGTTATGTTGGAGGCTAAGCATAAAAGAAAGCCTAATAGAACCAAAACTTTTGGAGCAGTGCAACTGCTGGAACATTTAGAGATAATTGAGAGGACCTTCTTCAGATGTTATTATCTAGTGGAAACTCTCCAGATACAAGATGTTCCTCCAAACTTCCAGAAGTAAGAACTGATGAAAGGGGTTCGTCTGGAAACCTAACCTCTCAAGAGGAATTAGATCCACCAATCCTTGGAGAGAGAACTCCCAATTTCTCTATAAGGTTAAAGTTCTTCATCTGGAGTTATTTTCAGATAGGTCATACCCCTCTTTCTACAGGGATTCCCCTTTTACTCCTCAATCATATAGCATATGAATTCTTTTCAAGATCGGGCGTATATGAAATTGTTTCTGTTTTCATCATTTGTAGTTAGCTCAATTTCCTGAAGGCCTATCAAGTATCAACTACAAATATCAGATTCTTCTTTTGTGCTTTAATGCCCTCTTGAATGAATTGTAAACAGTGCAATGATAAATTTGAGTTTTTTAAAATCAAGTTCTAATCTTCATCGATGATATAGTTTCGTTATAGACATAGAACAACTAGAAGTTATAATTTCTGTCTCTTTCCTTGATTAGAAAGAATCTAACTTTAGCAATTAATACAGCCAAAAAAGTCATCTCATAAGCAGGTCTTCTTTGCTTTGCTTCTATCTTTTCTTGGAAACATGGAGTTGAAGATTTTTTTAGTTACTTAGTCCTGTAGACTTGTAATTTATACGCAAGCTTATTTCAATTTTTTTTTTGTTCCTTAGAGATTATGTCTTTGCATCACGTCGCAAAGGGATTGAAGCTTCTTGGCCGTTTGCTCAACAGTTCTTGAAGTTTTGTTTGAAGCATGGTATTAAAGAGTTTTTGCCACCTTTTGAACCTCCTGATGTACTAAGAGCTGACGGTCTCAGAAAGTTGGAAGTATTAACTCAGCCTACTGCTGGTTCAGAAGCTGAACAAGTTTCTTCACACTTGGATCTTCTTACAACTGGTAATCACTCCAATAAAGATCCTTCCAGTGTGGCAAAGATATCAGGATTAACCTCAAAGGAGCCTGTTTTAGTTCAATCCATCCACCCATCACTGGAGGAAACAAATTCTACTTCTAACCATGGCTTATCTGTGAATGAGTTGAGCCATAGTGATGTTGGAATTGGCTCAGCTTCTGGGACATCTCAACAAACTGAAGAAATTTTAAGTCCGAATGGTAATCCTCTTTCTGTTTCTCTAGTCAGATCTACTACAACACAGTCACAGTGTGAGGTTACTGATCTTAGCTATACTCTTCACAAATCTTGTGAACCTTCGGCTAAAAGAGACAGGCAGATAGTGAAATCGGCTCCAGTCTTAGAGACTAGACAAACAGAAGGAACCGTAAAAGATTCTAGAGTGATACTGCATCCTATGGCTTCAAAGGTCTGCCCTGTCTGTAAAACATTCTCTTTCACTTCGAATACCACTCTAAATGCTCACATAGATCAATGTCTCTCGATGGAGTCTAACTCTAAGGGCACACAGAGTAATGTTTCAATATATAAAGTCAAGCCAAAAAAGAAGAGGTTGATGGTGGATGTCTATGCAAGTTCTAGCTGCTGCACTCTTGAAGACCTTGATAAGAGGAATGGTACAAACTGGAGTTCTGAATTGGCATTGCTGAATGCTCCAACTAGTGGTGTGGATGGGCTGACCAAAAGACAAGATGTTTCACCAATTCATTCCGAGTATGATAGGACTGAACCAGTGTATGTTGATTCAGATGGTGTAAAGCTTAGGATTTTGTCCAAGTTAAGCGAACAAGAAATATCAAATGAAAAGTTTGAGCTCAGGAAACATGCAGAAGAATCCAAGGCAAGGGAAGCTCTATCAATTAACAAGAAAAAGCATTTTGCATCAAAACATTTGAAATATATGAAATTGAAAGCACAAAATGAGAATGGCCTGTTATCTAACATGAAGTCGCAGGTAAAGGATTCACTACGCAACAAATTTCAATACTTTTTGCTTGTATATATGTTAGTGAACATGGATACTATCTTGGAGAATGAACACGGTTGTCTCTTTTCTGTGATGGACAAAATGCTTTACATGATTAAGTATAGATCAATCATAGTCTGAAGGACACCAATAGAATATAATGGCACTCAAAGTATTCACTTCTATCAGCTTCTTAATATTGCTCAAGTTATTCTTTCTTTAAATTCCCTTGGCGCTGGCAAGTAATGATCAGTTTCTGTCCTATACTGGATTTCTTTACTTCTCTTAACCAAGATGTTGAACATTCTTCCTTGTTTTTGATCTATAAGTTTGGTTGTTTTTGAGAATTAATCTTCAGAATTTGGTGATATGCAGACTTATGGCTCCAAGTATAGGTTGTTGCTTTTAGAGCAACACAATTTTGGATTCAAGCAAAAAAACTCTAAGCTTATCTCGCATTAGATTTTGCATGCACAATCGCTTCCCCTTCTTATGCTTCTGATGACAACTGGTTTAACATTTTTCTATATTGTGATAACAGATCCATTCTACAGATAAATTGGATTGCAATACAGAGAATCATCAGAAGAATGATAGATCTCTGACATGCGCATCAGAGCCAGAAGAGAGAGACAATACCATTTTGTTTGCAACAGTAAAGCAGTGGGCACGTGCTAAGCGCTCACGGGTCCGGAAAAGGTTGAGCATAGAAGACAACTGTGGTACCTCAGAGGACATGCCACCTAGTAACATGAATGTCCAACCAGATTCAGACAACTCTCCTGATGTGAAGGCACAGACCAAGAGATTATCTTGTTCATATGAAGAACTGATGGGTTCTCCAAAGACAAATAGAGTTAATTTCCTATACAATGTTGCCCATAGCATCGATCAAGGGAAGCACGGCTCTATGGAACTGCCTCAGCCAAACTCCAAATCGTCTTTGGAAAATTTGATCACAACTAATAGTCTTGTTTTGAAATTATCAAGATCATCAGGGAGCTTTACATGTTCATCAGTGTTGAAATTAAAAGAGAAGGATGCGGGCACTCGAGACAGGCTCAATAGTGCTTCTAATAGGAAAACAGTGATGTTGAAAGCTGAAGCTTTGAAGAATAATGACACAGTTAAGAGGCGACTTTGTTTAGAAGGAACGAAAGATGGAGAAATTGAGAAACCGTCCATCTTTAAAAAGTTACGTAAGTACAGTAGTGTCTCAAGGACAGTTCAGGAAGGAGAACTTCCACCATTGAACAATGCAAGTTCATCTAGTCCCACATGTTATGGTGCCCTTCCCAGAATAGATGTTGGAAGCAAAACAATAGAATCTAACCAATGTTCTGCACTGAGGAATATTACAACATTTGGAGGAGCTATGAATGATGTGACATCTCAATATTCGACCACAATGGAACACCAGGAAAACAGCAATTCAACAAATCTGAGCTCACAAACTCAATTCCATGGAACCGAAACTGAAACTTTAGGCGTGCAAATCGAAATATCTGACTCCAGAGATTATGGGACCAGATCTTCCATGGAGAAAACTAATCCCGATCCTATTTCTCATGATAGTGTAATCTCAGAAAAGATGGCACCATCTCTTGGCACACAATTAGATTCTTGTCAATCTGAAGAACATGCACAACCAATTTATGCAACTGAAGCCTACACAGAACAGTTTCAACATCAAGAGAAGTTTCATGCTGATAGTAATTTTAACAAGAATGGAGATCCGCAGATTAAATTGGCAGAGGTTAAAAGAAGAGCGTATTCTCACACGATGCAGCCAGAGCAAGAGCCAGCTGATGATACTGTCTCTCTTCATGAGTCTAGTGGTTGTTTGACTTGTCACAATGATGTACCTGAAAGGAGCTCATCAACAAGTTCTATTAGAATTACAGCAAGTCATTCCAAGAATGTATCACCTGACAGGGAACCGTCTGGATCTCCCATTTCCACTAAATCAACCATGTCTCTACCATTTCCATCAGATTCAAAATTTCAAGGTGCCAACAAGTCATCTGGATCTGCCAGTGCCAATGATAACCCAAATCCAGCAATTGCTTCTGCAGAAAGTATTGAAGTAGCCCAGGAGGGAATTTAGATAATAGGGAGCAAGAAACTAAGGAGATCCTGCCAGATAAAAAACTTCATCAATGTCAGGATGATAAGTGCTTTTGCTGCTCGTGCAGAGAGAGAATTAATAAAGTTTCTGAATCGTTCAGACAAAGTGTTACTGTCAAGACTACCATGCCAAAGTGGGTATCAAACTTGCCCATTCGACCAAGGAACTCATCCTCTTTTGCTCTCTACCAGAATCATAATATGACAGACAACTCAGAAACTGGGGCATGTAGTAAATCAACTTTACCGAAGAGTTCGCTGGATTTGCCAATCAAGTTTCCGATTTGTGGCAGTACATGTTCACCCAGGCCATCACGTCAATCACAGAATCATTCTGTTTCCAGTCCTATGCTAAGGTTGATGGGTAAAAACTTACTGGTCCAGAACCATGAACGAAATGAACAAAGTCAACCTGCATTGAATTACAGTCAACAGGTAAATCTTTCTCATCTTGAATATGCTTCGAACAACAATCACATGAAGCAGGGCCACTTTCAGTATCAGCATAATCAGCTTGTTGCCAGGCCTCCTCGAGCTTTTGGCCGAACTGTACCTCTAGTTGATCACCAGATTCCATTGAATTTACCTCGAAGGCCAAGTGGTGGTGGCTTTGCTGGTTTTCCACTGCAATCTGGTTGTACAGCTAAACTTGATCAGCAGATTCAGCAATTCCAACCACGTTCAGATCCTCGTTTATCTTGTCAAATAATGGATCAGGTGATCGTGCTTGATGACCCTCGGCATGAGAATGGTGCAAGAGGATTTCTAACAAATTCAGCAAGCAATTTGGCACTTACAAATTCAAGTCATGGCTCTTTACCTCATACTTCACTCTTCTACTATCCGTTACAAAACCAAACGGTCAATTATATAGACCCTTGCTCCCTAATCTCTACTCAAGTGCCAATTTCAGTTTTATGAATCAAAAGATCACCTCAGAGAACCAGGGTCCGTTCGTGCCAAATCCCACCTTACTCCAGTCCCTCCCGGGTCAAAGAGCAGCACCTGTTATGTACTACTCAAGGAACCTGCATTGATCATAGCCAAAGACCCTTATGTAAGCTATTTGACAGATGAACATTAGCATCAAGAAAATGATATTCTGATTAGAAGAACTAGCAGGTGCAAAGTTTTATAGTTACTGTATTTAGTTCCATGTTCTGATGCTCATGCCTGATCTCTTTTAAGGCCAACAGTTAGTATTTATTAGTTATTCATCTGGTTGCTTATTTGGCTGCAGCATATCAATTTTTTGTACTGTTTCTTTTTCCCTTAGATATGAACTCGTGGTTATGGTTTGAGGAATTTTGCGAAGGAAATACAACATTTTAATGTGAAGGGGAGTCTACCTCAAAGCTAGAGTTACTTTCGTGTGATTTTGAGGTCATGAGTTTGAGTTATAGAAATAGACTCTTGCTAACGTAGTCATTCATCATGTTGACAAATTTCTGACAGAAATTTGTCAACAAATATTTTCTTTCTGCATAAGATAGAAGTATTACATAAAATTTTAGCAAATCTTTCTGCATCAATCAAACAAAGTAAACAATAAACTGAATGGTGTTTGTTTTTTTGTTGTTTGTTTTAACAAACAATGAAATCGAAACCCACAACTAGTTCGTCTCCTCTCTTTGATCCGCCGCCGGCGGAGATGGCGGCTGGTTTAGATCGAACGTCAACGGCGGGTGCGTCGCTGCCAGCATCGGCGTTGAGACAGCGGATTCTCTCAACAGCTTCAGAGCATCCACCGCAATCCACTCCTTCTCAGACAACATTGGCACCGCCGCCGCCTCCGCCGCCATTAATGGACTAATCTTGATGGGTCCGTCGCTAATACTAATTCCAGTATTGCTGTGAGAAGCGAAGCTCATGCGGCGTCGGTGGTGCTCGTAGTCAGCGCTGGTCGAAGTGCTGCAGCCGCCGTCCTCAACCTTGGTATCCGTCTCAATCATGCTCCTCTTAGGTATTCTCGCGCTCTGTGACCTCTCGCGCTCGGCCGCCAGGAAGAGGAAATTGGTTCTGATGACGACAGGCTGACGGCTTCCGTCGCCGACCGACGGCGCCTTTGTCTTGGACGGTTTTGCGCGGGAATCGGGATTGGTGCCGCGGTAGTTCCTCTCCGGGTGGGTTCGCAGGTGGCCGTGCATGGCTTTAGTCGAAGAGAACGTCCTCTTGCACACCGGACACGTCACAGCGGCAGCCACCGCCGCCGCTGCCTTCTCCTCCTCCTCATTGCTCCTCCGACGAGGGAGTTCTCCGCCAGCTGCTTCCATCGAGATGAGAAAGTTGAAGCAATTGGATTAGAAAGGTGGTTTATAAATAGTCAAAAAAATAATAAATAAAAGTTATTTTATTTTTTAAAAAAGAATGTGTCTACAACTAATTTAAAAAAAAAACTTTTATAGAATTTACTTTATTTTCCTCTATTTTTATAACCTAGAATATAAAAAATTAATTAATAATTTTATATTCTTCTAAATACCTCTATTTTAGTAAGTTTTAATTTTTTTTAATAATATATCGACTATCAATGAAGACTACCATTTATAAAAAAAATTCCGACTACTCAGTCGCGGATGAGCGTTACGAAATAAAATGACGTGTAATTTAAATTTCATTATTTTAAAATTAATAATTATAATTTGAAACCATCGACTATCATTCTAAATCAATTAACTAAAGACGGTTCACAATTATAGACATACTACAACAATAACTAAATCTTATCACATTATACAACCAATTTTAAGCATAATACAACAACAACAACCAATTTTAGACATAATACCAAAAAATTGAAAATGCTTCTCATATCAAAATATTTTTGTGCCAAATACTATAGAACAAGAGCTTGATGGATCAACCAGTAAGTGTATCATAATGTTTGAATACACGAGCTGACAATACGGTAGCTAAAGCTAAAATACAAGAAACAAATGTTAAATTATAGAGAATAATTTCTCTCCAAGTTCATTCCCCCTCTTCCTTTGCTTTCATCTGATGTGTGTTTCTGTACATTTAACATACCAAGTGTGTAAGTTTGCTGACAAAACATATCGACACTAAAGACCAACTCTTGAGCCTCAATCCTTTGAATAATTGCCGCATCAAAGGAGAAAATCATGAGTAGTTCTGATTGAGATTGTATTGTAGGAGACTACCGTAGGAATTGTCTGTCCCATATGCCTATGAAGAGAGACTCTGTATCCTGACTGAATGACACACCTGAAATCTCTCCGAAGAAGTCCACTTCTTGCCGCTGCTTGTACCCGCTACTCGCATCAAAGATGTGAACAAATCTGCAGGCTCTGCCATCGCCATGAATTGCCCATCCGATGTGAAGCGGATAGATCTTATTGCACCAAGGTTGCCTCTCAGAACAGCTAGAGACTCGGATAGATTCCTCACATCCCAAACATGGCAGGTCTTGTCTTGGCTTCCGGTGGTAATTGTGCAACCATCTGGATCCATGCCGATGCAAAAGAGTAAGTCCGAGTGGCCTTGCAAGATATGGATAGTCTATTGCAAGAATGTAAGTATCACAACTTTGTTTACTTGGATAGAACTTACCAATGTAGGATAACAATCATGTCTCACCATTGATAGAGATGATCAAGAACTTAAACACAGCAATTTCCATAAAAGTCAATGAATTTCCATATGTACCTTTCCTGTATGTGCGTCAAGCAATTGACCTTCCGGGTAGTCCCCCACAATCACAAGAAGTTTTCCATCAGGACTAAGAGATGCATGCTGTGACAACATATGACGAACCAACTTTAAAACACAATATAAAGAAACCTTATAATGAGTCATGATGCAGGTTTGGATATTAATTTTTGGGGCCATGGTGTTTCAATCTATCATAATTTATTTTTTGATGAAAATAATCAAGAGAGTTGTGTTCGATTTGAGTGTGCTCTAGATGTTTTTGCTCGGAATTTAAACATAAAGCAAGACAAAATCTAGTGAATTTTTTTATTGACATATTCAAGAAAGTAAATTTTAAAGTGTATACTAATTTTTTAGATAATGTAAAGAGTTTGATATAAGAAAGTCAAGTAATTGTATATGTAAATAAAAAGTGAAACGTATAAGCAAGGGAAAAAAATCTAAAAGAAAAGTAGGAATACAGTATTCAAGCATCACAGGGACATGTTCAATGCTGATACTGAACTTTCTTGTGCCTACATAAGAGCCATTTTAGAGGATAGATTACAGCATTTTCGATTCCAACACACCAAAGCAGCTTGTTTTTACTTATACCAGCCACTGACTTTTGTATACAGGACCCAGTGACAAAAAAAACTATCATGTTTGGATGTAGCCCAAACTAAATTTCTCAGCTGCAGAAAGAATATTGGAAAGAAAAGAAACTATCATACTCGAACATAGTTTCAACAAAATTCCATGTTTCTTTTCAGATTTTGAATTTTATATTAGGCATGGTTGTTAATAATCTGCATTGGCATTACAAATAGCCCCGAGTATTTAGCAACCACCCATCAGTGGTATTGGTGGATTTTTTTAACAAAAACAAAGATAAAGGAAAAACAATAATATATGTGTATATTTTCAAATATAAGATTGCATTCATGTTCAAGAACTAATACAAAAAGATTGTTCAGAACCAAATGGCCATAATTATTTCTCACTTGGAAATGGAGAACATTTGATTTTACAGATCTTGTATTTTGCCAAAAATCATAATAACTACTTCCTTTCTCTGTTGGGTTGCAATCCTATATGCAAGATTGACATATATGTAAGAACCATAACATAACAACGATTAGATAGTCAAGGATTCTGAAGAATTTCTACTTGATGGGGTTATCTCAGGATTGACACGTGGAATGGAAAAGTTATGTGTTAGGGTTCACCAAGCCCGATTGTCAAGATCTGACTCTTGAGACCACCTCGGGATGCCGGACACTAGAGGTCAGGCCGGGTCGTAGACCCCCGAGACCACCTTGGGAGGGTAGGCCCCCGAGGTCACGCCGGGCAGTAGGCTCCCGAGACCATCTCGGGAAGACAGACTCACGAGGTCAGGTCGGGTCATACACTCCCGAGGCCACCTTGGAAGGGCAGACTCCCGAGACCACCTCGGGAGGGTAGGCTCTCGAGGTCACTCCCGGCAGTAGGCTCCCGAGACCACCTCGGGAGGCCAGACGCCTGAGGTCAGGTCGGGCCATAGATCCCCGAGACCATTTCGGGAGGGTAGGCCCCCGAGGTCATGCCGAGCAGTAGGCTCCCGAGACCACCTCGGGAAAATAGACTCCCGAGGTCAGGTCGAGCCATACACTCTCGGGGCCACCTTGGAAGGGCAGACTCCCGAGACCATCTCGGGAGAACATACGCCCGAGGCCATCCCGGGAGAAGATACCTCGAGACCCTCTCGGGAGAGTGGAGTCCGAAGAGTCATACATCCGATAACCCGACTTCAAGTAGTCGTTCCTCTTTCCATATCAGGAAAGTCGTTGGATAATAATTGTCCACTACACGTGACAATTAAGGCCTTAATGATCACAGCGGTCGTTACTTAAAAGTTATCACTTATCACGTAATCGACGATTGGGGAACGTGGAGGATAACGTGGGGACACGTGTGATCAAGCCCTTAGATATATAAAGTGCTTCGGTATCCAGGTAAAGGGGGGTGAGCTTTCCAAACTCAAGACAAATCTACTTCCTCGTTTTCCTCGTGAGATAACTGTGATTCCTGACTTGAGCGTCGGAGTGGGCTCCGCCGGAAAACCTTCCGATGTGCTCCCATTAACGCTCGTGTTGATCTTGCAGGGTGCGATCGTCTTCTCCTCATCGCCATCCTCGTGGGCTGCACCTCGGTGACTCGCCGTCCGCGTCGACTCTTTTGCGGAACAAGTTTGGCATCGTCTGTGGGAATTTAAATCAAAGCACTAGAAGGAGCACCGTGATGGCAAATCCGGAGGGACAACCCATCGTCTTGATGAGAGAAGAGTTGGATCGCCTCGTCGCCAATACTGTCAAAGGAGCGCTCGAACAACATTAAATCGAGCAAGCTGCCTCACGGTAAGCGTCTTCAGTACAAGACAAAATCCCAAGGATGCCCGCCTCACATCACCGAAACCGAAGATCTATCTCGCCACCGGTGGGATAGACATTTACAACTCCGATACACCGGCGTGATTCCCTGAGAGATTTGGAGAAAGCCAACTCCGTCGCCTCCAGCGTCTTAAAACAGGAAGAAGGACCGAGGAGGATTGAGGGGTTCAAAGTCATTCCAAAGGCTCCGTCTACCCCTTTCTTCCCGGACATCATAGAAGACCAGATGCCCAAGCAATTCCGTGGTCCCGGAATTGCTAACTATGATGAGAAGATAGATCCTGAGGACCACGTCAGCAAGTTCGAGAACGCGGCTCTTCTACACCAGTATACGGAAGGTGTGAAGTGTCGAGTGTTCTTGAATACCTTGTTTGGGGCCTCCCAGAGATGATTCCAGAGGTTGCCCCAAGGTTCTATAAATTCCTTCCTGGAATTTAGAACCGCGTTCCTACACCACTTCGCCAGCAGCCGTGGTATCAGAAGACGACGTTAAACCTGTTCGCCCTCAAACAGAAGGCGAAAGAACCGCTGAAGGACTACATCCAGCGGTTCAATCGGGTGACGCAAGATGTGCCAACCGCTACGTCAGAGATCCTTGTCAGCGCCTTTACTCAACGAATCTCCGAAAGCGACTTCTTCCGATCACTGGTGAAGAAGCCGCCGACCAGCTTCGATGACTTACTGGGGCGCTCCGTCAAACACGTCAACATCGAAGAGGTGCAACACGTCGCCATAAGGAGCCTGCAGGAGCCCCTCTGCAGATCTCGGTACGGTCTGAGAGAAGGGAACCACCAGCCCGGGCGAAGGATCCTCGCTCGGGGAAAGACCACTGGGCTCGTAAGAAGAGGCTGGTGGAAACAGTCGACACGGCTGGACCAAAGCCTCTGAAGAAGTACTACGACTTCCATGACAGTACAACGCACTCCACCAAGGAGTGCCACGCCTTGAAGAAGAGGTTGGCTCAGGAAGTAGACGCCAAGCCTCGGAAGCGGTGGAAGAAAGCGGGGTATCGTCAGAGATTCCCGTGGAGAAGTTCCTCTCCTCACAAACGACAGACAGGAGAAGATGAATCCAGGTGGCGATCCCGATCGCATTCCCGAGGAAGAAGTCGAGAGATAGCACCCCGCCAATCTCTCCCCCCCCCCCCCCCCCGAACGAGATCCCAAGAAAGGCAAAGCTCCAGTACGGGGGCCACCTTCGGGCCATGTGGGAGTGATCTCCGGAGGTCCTACCGGAGGAGACTCTCATCGGGCAAGGAAGGCCCACACTCACCGGCTAGAGAACTATGCCATCGAGACGAGCAGCAGCCAGCGCCAGCGCCCTGTTATCTCCTTCGACCCTGGGAACCTGGAAGACGTGGAAGCCCCCCATAAAGACGCACTGGTAATTCTCGCGCGCATCGCAAATTATGAGGTTAAATGAGTCTTTGTGGATACAGGTAGTTCTATCAACATCCTGTACAAGGCAGCCCTGGACCAGATGCAAATCAATGAGGACGAGTTGCATCCGGTCTCCACTCCGCTCTTCGACTTTACCGGATACCGAGTGCAGCCGATAGGGCAAATCTCCCTATCCCTGTCGTTGGGAGATGACGCACCGGAGAGGACAGGAAGAACTCCCTTCATGGTCGTAGACGCTCCATCGTCCTACAACACCATTCTAGGGCGCCCGACTCTCAACACATTTCAGGCGGTGGTCTAAGTCTACCACTAGAAAATCAAATTCCTGGTGGGTGAACAAGTGGCCGAGGTCAAAGGGGATCAGCTAGCTTCCGACGATGCTACAGCAGGGATAATGATGGGATAATGATGGTATTGACTTTGAAAAAGCCTAAATTAGAATGGAGTATAACGAAAACAACAAATTAGTATATGAGACATACAAATAGGCCATATCTTTCACCATCAGAATTTACTTCATCCATCTCTCTTCCTTGAGACTCTACATCTCTGTCATCCTTTGGAACATCTATCATGCAGTATTTCTGTCAATTCATCAACATAGTTTTGAGATTACTCCACACTTGCAAAAGTTTGTCAGACATTTGTGAAATTAAGCAAGCTGGAACTACTAATTAGCGGGGTAATATAAACTAAAGATTACATTGCATGACAAACACAAACAGTGAAGAAGCAATTATAGGATGATCTAAAAATATTAAGAAAGAAAACTGGATGCATAAGAAACATGAGTCATTTTTGAAAGTAAGTAAAGAAATAGTTTGCCACAGTGACAATGGACTCTGCATAATTAGCCAAAGATTACAAACCACAGTTGCAGTTCCGATTCTACCAGTCCAAATGAAGCATAATATTGAAATAGATGTTCTGAATTTGAATGAACTAAAAGTTAGAATCAAGCTGGTAAAAAAAAAAAATCGACAGGACCATGGAATGCTTCATATTACTCACGTCATAAGAAAGATGTATTCATTCGCACAATAGAGGCAAAATTCGAATGAACCATGTAAGGACTGATTTTGCATTTGATCATCATAAATCGTAACAATAAAAACTTGGTCATTTTACCCATTGACCATGTCTAAGCACGCTGAATTCGTTTTCTTGCCTATCTTCTCCCTGAAGCGAATGATACGGGCTGTTTTGTTAATTGCTGTGATTTAATCTTGTCAAAAAATATAAAATCAGATAATACGAATCACATTTAAATGAAAAATTTGGGATCAAATCTTTGATTTAATTTTGAATTCTCATATAATGTGTGGATCGATTTGTATAAAGTAATAATTAACGGGCTCAATTAGCAATGGGCCGATGTAAGTGGGCCTCTATTCGGCATATTAATTTACAATTTCGAAAAAAAAACACACACACAAGAAGAAGAAACGCAGGCGCACGATCGAAACGAAATAAATAACTAAAGCGGGCGTGCCAACGGATTAGGGTTTCATTGCCGCGTCTTTGTGTGGCGGGGAACTGCCCGGGCTGGCCGCGGCGACTGGTGGAGATGGCAACGCGGCGGCGGAGGCTGGAGGCGACGGCGACGGGCGGTGGACTTTGGGCGAGGAGGAGCCAATGCTGCTGAGGAGGCGGCGGTGGCGCTGGGTGGTTTCGCGGAAGAGGAAGATTGGGTGGGGTTCGGGCCGTCGGCAGCCGCGGCGGCGAGGAGGACGACGGCGAGAGCGGTGGCGCGATCCATTGAGAGGGAGAAGACGCACGAGGCGGGGCGGAGAGGGAGCGAAAGGAGGATTGGTTTATACGGAGGAGAAGGAGCGGCGTTTCTTCCAACGTTTGCGGAGGAGAACCGAAAACGACGGCGGCGCTGTTGGGGTGTCACAGACATGGACATTGTTTAAATTAAAATTGTATTGACATAATCGAAAATTAAAAAATAAAATTACATTATATATATATATTTAAAAAAATATATTTAGTATTATAATCTAATTTTTAAATTTTAAAAAAAATTAAAAAAAAGTAAAGAAAAATTTGGCGCTACGACGGTCTGCCACGATGGGTTACAAAATGCTGTCCGAACTCATATTAGGTTTCGCTAGTTGAGCCATGATCAGCATGCGACAAAGGCAGATGAGTTGGGCGATGTCGACCCAACCATTTTAACAACCCTCGTAGCGCCCTTCCTCTTAAACAATGTTCTTTTATTCGTGACCTTATCTAGCACCCATCGGAGTAGATTCGAAGATAATAAAAGACGATTCATTCATTTTTAGTGTACCCGTCAATCAGTCTCAAAGTCAATATAGAGGAGATAAATCATGGGAACTACTAGTCCGAATACTGATTTTGTTAAATTTTACCCCTTAAATCTTAAGGTGGCAATACCAACGGAGTTGGCTCTAGCTCCAAGAGTAAGTTGCTAACGAGGAGAGATATACAAAATTGTTCAATAGATATACGAACGTAACACCCTTCCTCTTAAGCAGTGTCCCTTTATTCGTGAGCTTATCTAGGACCCATCGCAGCTGGCTCCGAGGGTAAGTTGCTAATGAGGAGTGATGTACAAAATTATTCAATAGGTATATGAATAGAAACGAGTATTGCCACGAGTCTGCGTCGCCGCCACCTCTTCCAATCCTCCCGGAGGCAATGCGTAGGGCTGCAAATAAATAAAATGTTCATGAATAAATATGATATTCAACTTGATAAGAGCTCATTTATGTTCATTCATTATACATAAATCAATTAAATTAACAAATTTGAATAATTTGTTAAATTAAACAAATAAGTTTGAACATATGTATCAGCTCGATATTCATGAATAATATTTATCAATAAAATTCTTATCAACGTACTAAATATATAAAATAAAATTTTAAAATGAATAGATAAATTTATATGATCAAATTCAATATTCAACCAGACCAATTTAACATATAAATATTGTAAATAATTAAATAAATTTGAATTGTAACCTCCATAATATCTAAATTATCAAGTTTAAGTCAAACTTGAACCAAGCATAAGTTCAAAAAATGAATCAAGTTAAATTTGAATAATTATTTCAACGACTTAATTTATTTTTGGCTAGACTCGATTCTGTTTGGCTTGATCCGATCACCTTATCAAATACTAATTTACTGGACGACGCAACGCTTTCCAAGGCTTTCCCTTCTCTTCAAAATAATGATTAATCAGGTTGTGTAACGTTGAACCTGGGGCAACCGACTTGGTCCCATAGAAATTTCCTACTGACCATTAGGTAAATTGAGAAACGCTCACAGCGGATGGTCTAGAAATCCAATATCCCATAGCTGCACACCTCATTTGGAGAAAAAAATCCTATAAAATTTATCGTAGTTAGGAATTGAACTGCGGGTATTTGAAAGATAATTAATCGCCCTTCAGCTGCCCGTGGCAGCTTTCCCTTCTCTTTGATCGGAATGCGGGTAGGCAACATGCGCTAGTCCTTCTCACTTGCCTTCCTCTTGCAATCTCCAATCACTTGATGTCGGTTGCACCGCCCTAATTGCTCCCCGAGTCCCTCCAATCCAGCCTTGGGCTGCTTTCCACCAAAACTAAAACTTCTTGCCCATTTGTTTCATACCTTTTGCAGCAGAAGATTATTTTGGAGATCTTGATGGACCATTAACAGAGCTTGGAGGCGAGTTAATGGCGGTAAAAGATCATTTTTCGTTGGTTTTTCCGCTGGTGGGGCTTTTGTTAGTTCTAAAACGGATTGTTTTGTCAAAGATTTTAAATTTTGTTAAGGCTCATTGATCGGGTTGAATAGTCCTTGGCAGGGCACGTGGGCGGAAGAAGCTGGGTGGCAAGATATGGCGAGTCTGAGCGACTCCCCTCTCAGAGTTCCCGGGACACTCTCGGAAAGGGGATCCGCGAGGCCCTCCCGCGGTAAGCACGACCTGGAGACCAGATCAGAAAATCCCTCCCGGGATTACCTCGGGAAGTCGGGTCCCGAGATCACCTCGGGGAAGCAGAGCCCAAGCAGCATTCGAACTCAAGTAACGACCCCCCCTTTTTTCTCAGATCTATGGATAAGCATCTCCCACTATCACGGAGTCATCATGACCCTTAAATATCGCAACGGGTCACACTTAATGACGGCGTGGACCGTTTCAAAGACTATCTTGTAACCGACGAAGGGGGGAGGGACGTGGCATAGATCATGGGACGCACCAAGGCAGCCGCCGTAGGTATAAAAGGTATTCCAACCCTCTGGTAAAGGGGTTATGCATTCTCTGCTACTCATACATCTTTCTGTCTTCTACTTTTCCTCTCCATCGAGGCACTAACTTAAGTGTCGGAATGTCTGGCTCCGGCTTGTTCCCCTAACGCTCATGTTGATCTCACAGGGCGCAGAGTTCCTCCCCTAACGTCAGCATCCGCGTGGACTGAACCCTGGTAATTGATCGTCGACGTTGATTCCTTCCGGAACAAGTTTGACGTCGTCTGTGGGAAACCAGTAAAGCACCATAAGGAGCACCGATGGCAGGGTCGAAGGGACAATCCATTATCCTGACGCCGGAGGAACTGGATCGCTTGGTGGCCAACGCCATCAAAGAAGCGCTTGAGCAGCACCAAGTCGAGCAAGCCGCCTCAAAGCGAGGGGCTCCTGCACGGGAAGAGATCCCTAGAGTCTCCATCTCGCACTCGCGAAGATCCGTCACACCATTGGGGCAACGGGACGGAGCAGCCCCAGGCTCCCAGAGAGACTCTCCCAAAGATATCGAGAAGGTCAACTCGGTAGCCTCTAACGCACAGAGGCACGAAGAGGGAAAAGGGAAAAGGGAGGAATCTAAAGCTTCCCATAAGGCTCCCTCTACTCCCTTCTCATCTGAGATTGTGGAAGACCCCATGCCGAAGTAGTTTCTTGGGCCTGAGATCGCTGATTATGATGGGAAGACAGATCTGGAGGATCATGTCTACAAGTTCGAAAATGCGGCACTCCTGCACTAGTATACTGACGGTGTAAAGTATCGGGTGTTCCTGAACACCCTGTCTAGAGCAGCCCAACAATGGTTCTAGAGGCTGCCACCAAGTTCTATCAACTCTTTCGCGGAGTTTAGAATTGCCTTCCTCCACCACTTCGCCAGTAGCCATCGCTATCAAAAGATGGCACTCAATCTGTTCGCCCTCAAGCAGAAGCCGAAAGAGCCGCTCAAGGAGTACATCCAGCGGTTCAACAGGATGGCGCAAGACGTGCCTAGTGCAACGTCAAAAATCCTCGTCAGTGTCTGCACCCAAGGACTCGCAGAAGGGGATGTTTTCCGATCCCTGGTGAAGAAGCGCCCATCAACTTCGATGATCTGTTGGGGCGTTTTTTCAAGCACGTCAACGTGGAAGAGGTGCAATACACCCATCGCAAGGAACCAGCCAGAGTCCTTCCTCAAGTTGTCCCCTGGTCTGAAAGGAGAGAACTCCCCAGCTCCAACTCAAGGGAAAGACCTTCACCTTGGGAAGGACCAGTGGGGCGGCAAGCGAAGGCTGGTCAAGACGGTGGATACCGAGCAACTGGAGCCATTGCCAAAGTACTGAGGTTTTCACGGCAGTACCACACACTCCACCGAGGAGTGTCACGCCTTAAAGAAGAAATTTAGTGAGGAGGCAGATACCAAACCTCGGAGAAAGTGGAATAAAGTGGTGTATCGCCGAAGATCTCCACGATGAAGACTTTCTCCTCGGTGGCAGCAGGCCGGGGAAAACGAGACCCGACATCGGTCTCGGTCATGGTCGCGAGGAAGGAGTAGGGGGCTTGCACCCCGCAAATCTCCCTCCTTAGAAAGAGATCCCCAGAAGGGCAAGGCCCCTGTGTGTGGCCCGCCCTCGGGGCATGTTGGAGTAATCTCCGGGAGACCCACCCGGAGGAGATTCCCATCGGGCAAGGAAGTCTCATACCCGACGACTAGAAAACAACTCAATTGGGACAAGTCGGAGCCAGGAGCACGGTCCTACAATTTCTTTCTGACCAGCAGACCTGGAAGAAGTGGAAGCTCCCCATGAAGATGCCCTAGTAATCCTTGCCCGCATCGCCAACTACGAGGTTAAGCGCATCTTCGTGGACACAGGAAGTTCTGTGAACATCCTGTACAAGGCGGCCCTGGACCAGATGCAGATCGACGAGGATGAGCTACTCCCGGTCTCGACCCCACTGTTCGGCTTTACGGGGTATCGAATACAGCCGATAGGGCAAATCACCCTATCGCTATCATAGGGCAGCGACGTGCATGAGAGGACCAGGAGGACACCATTCTTGATTGTGGATGCTCCCTCATCCTACAATGCCATCCTAGGCCGTCCGACGCTCAGTGTCTTCCAAGCGGTGGTTTCTATCTACCACCAGAAGATAAAATTCTCTGTGGACGACCGAGTGACTGAAGTCAAGGGGGACCAACTGGTGTCTCGGCGATGCTACAATGGGGAAGTCAGATCAGAGTCCCGGAAGAACCCCAGGGCTCCAAAAGGCTAGCTGGAGGAGGCGGTCATGCACAGGGGGAGAGGAGCAAAAGGCTCAGGAGGCCAAGGCAGGCCAACTATCTCCGACCCTTTCGTTCCCGGTAAGATTTACCTTGCATATTGTGTACCCGCCTGTATTTTTTTGCTGCCTTGCAGTGAATTCATGTAATAAAGGAAGGTACCCTCTCCAATGTGCCAGTGTAACACCGAGGAATAAAAACCCTAATACCTCGTGGTGCTGTAGATGCCCGAGGTACTTAGGCTTGGTCAGGGTGCTACGGATTCCCAACCAAGAATCAAAACCCCTAATATCTCGCGGTGCTGCGGATGCCCAGGGTACTTAGGCTTGGTCTGGGTGCTACGGACTCCCAACCAAGAATCAAAACCCCTAATGCCTCGCGGTGCTGCAAATGCCCGAGGTACATAGTCTTGGTCTGGGTGCTACGAACTCCCAACTAAGAATCAAAATCCCTAATGTCTCGCGGTGCTGTAGATGCCCGAGGTACTTAGGCTTGGTTTGGGTGCTACGTGTTGGATCGGGTTGGACTGGCTAGAGGGGGGTGAATAGACGGTAAAAAAATTATGAAAGTGGAGGCACTCGTCTTTAAAAAAAGAAACTTGGTCGCAATTGAGAACGTTGCTTCCAAGACAGTGGACGCTCAATAAAAATCTCCTTGTGGTGGAGAAGCCTTACAAAAATAGCATGCTAGACTTTTAGA
This sequence comes from Boesenbergia rotunda, assembly GCA_024364735.1. NCBI lineage: Eukaryota > Viridiplantae > Streptophyta > Magnoliopsida > Zingiberales > Zingiberaceae > Boesenbergia > Boesenbergia rotunda. The sequence continues at coordinate 167,328 of JAGFNQ010004183.1, read as the reverse complement.
GAGTTTACAAGAATGAATTAATTGAATGATTGAAAAGGTTGAAACTCTAAGCTTATTTATAGCCTAAGAAAATAAATCTGGATTTTGATTGTTGAGGAATTTTCTCTTTGCCGTTGATCCATGGATGTAATCTGGATGGTTGATCTTGGATGAGATTAAACTGCATCCATTGGATATGATTCAAGGATAAGGTTTTATCCTTTAAGACTTTATCATCTGCTTTAGACTTCGATGTTATCATCTTCAAGTAGAATCATCGGCAACCACTTAGTATCATTAATTGCTATCCCAACTGGAAACCATGACAACCTATGTTAGGTGAAGTCTTGGGATCGAGTCTTCTTAGTAGCAATTAAATTCTTTTTTTTCGAGCGCCTAGTTTGACATGGTCAAACTGACCAGTCTTTTGGTTCTTCGTCTTCTGGGTGATTTCCGGCCAACCGGAGTTAGGCTCACCTGAACCCGACTTCGACCTTTCGCCCCTAGAGTGTCCTTCCTCTCGGCTTCTCGTTCCTCGGACACCGCGCACGTTCTTCTCACTCCACCGGCGTACTCTTCCGCAGCTTCTGCGTCCCTCGGATTGTACCGAGTCCGTCGGCTCACTTCTCCGCACAATCCTTCTCATCCGCTACGTCTTACGCTCGACTTCCTCCGTACCTAAGCTCCTGTACACTTAGCAGAGGGATTAAACATACCAGGACGTAACTTAAATCCGTGATCACATCAAAATCAACCAGGAGTACTTACACTACGGACTCCCAACCAAGAATCAAAAACCCTAATACCTCGCAGTGCTGTGGATGCCTGGGGTACTTAGGCTTGGTCTGGGTGCTACGAACTCCCAACCAAGAATCAAAAACCCTAATACCTCACAGTGCTGCGGATGCCCGAGGTACTTAGGCTTGGTCTGGGTGCTACAGACTCCCAACCAAGAATCAAAAACTTTAATGCCTCGCGGTGCTGCGGATGCCCGAGGTACTTAGGCTTGGTCTCGGTGCTACGGACTCCCAACCAAGAATAAAAAACCCTAATACTTCGCGATGCTGCGGATGCCCGGGGTACTTAGGCTTGGTCTAGGTGCTACGGATTCCCAACCAAGAATAAAAACCCTAATACCTCGCGGTGCTGCGAATGCCCGAGGTACTTAGGCTTGGTATGAGTGTTACGGACTCCCAACCAAGAATCAAAAACCCTAATACCTCGCGGTGCTGCGGATGCCCGGGGTACTTAGGCTTGGTCTGGGTGCTACGGACTCCCAACCAAGAATCGAAAACCCTAATACCTCACGGTACTGCGGATGCCCGGGGTAATTAGACTTGGTCTGGGTGCTACGGACTCCTGACCAAGAAACAAAAGCCCTAATGCCTCGCGGTGCTGCGGATGCCCAGGGTACTTAGGCTTGGTCTGGGTGCTACGGACTCCCAACCAACAATCAAAAACCCTAATACCTCGCGGTGCTGCGGATGCCCGGGGTACTTAGGCTTGTTCTGGGTGCCACGGACGCCCAACCAAGAATGAAAACCCTAATACCTCGTGGTGATGTGGATGCCCTGGGTACTTAGGCTTGGTCTGGGTGCTACGGACTTTCAACCAAGAATAAAAACCCTAATACCCCGCGGTACTGCGGAAGCCCGGGGTACTTAGGCTTGGTCGGGGGTGCTATGGATGCCTGACCGAGTAGCTGAGACCCGAAATACTTAGGCACTGCGGAAGTGAGGTTAACACAATCTACTAGATAAAAAGGGAACAAGCAAGACATCAGAATATTAATACAAGCGGGTGCACATCAAAGGTAACAAATATTTTTCTTCATTTATATGGGAAATACATTGATGTCAACATCTCAGAGGAATGCCAAGATACAATAAGAAGATCCGTTAAAGGAAGTCACTCCTCTACTCGATCTTTTCTCCATCACTTCATCATTCCCGCAGAGTCACTTGGCTCGAAACCTTCTTCCAATAGCGGGTGAGTGGGGATCCACGCGCGTCATGGTCGAAATCCTTGAATCTTCGGTCGTAGGGGAAACCTCTCGGTCCTTCATCCTCGTAATTAGTAATAGATAAAATAACTGGGGGAACACATGGGTGTAACAATTCCGTCCGAAGACCCCGACTACCTCTTCCCGCAAAGATGCATTCAACAACAAGGATGACTACCACATTCAAAAGGAAGAGGAGGGGGGAACATCAGCTACAACTTCTCTCCGGGTGATGGTACTTCACCATCCCCGGCAAACGTCATCCGATACCCAAAACTCGGGAAAACGAGCAATTCGGAAGGGGATGACGTTTGAGGCGGACAAGAGATGAACTGCCCGGGGAGGGGCAGAAGATGAACCATCAGGAGATGTCATCTCCGCTATGCTCCCTGGCGGAGCACATGATATCCCTTCTGGACTCCTCAGCCAAACCCAGGGTCTCACCTCCGCCAGGATCTTCAGCGAGACCCCGGACATCATCTCCGCTATACTTCCTGGCAAACCGTGTGAAACATGTGGTTCCACCTCCGCTAGGCCCATCGGCGAGAAACACTATTACATCTCCGCTATCCTCCCTGGCGGCGTCGACAACTCCTGTCGTAAAAAGGGACGGATGAAAGGACACTGGCATCTCGCCACCAGGAGTCTATCAAGAGAAAGAAAGCGAATGGGGAAGGACGATTCACCCTTCTCCTCCTCTTTATAGTGGCCACCGCCTCTCTTCTCATTTAATGCAGGCATAGTGCAGGAACAGTAACGGACGCCAACCCTGAAGCGTCACGTCGGTTGGTATGCCTCCACCGCACCTGGGAACTTGCAACTCTTTATGGGTCAATTCAAGAGATTGCTTCGGATGCGGAGACGATGGTTCGGAGGCCACCAACTCTCTCTAAAAGAGAAAGGCCGACGGGGGCCCCACAGGGGAATAAATGCAGACCTGGTACTTGGGCTTGCGGGGTTATCTTTGGAGATCCATTCCCAGGACTAAACCCGAAAAACCCCGACCTCGCTACTCTCTGAGCCCTTGAGGCGAAGACAAATGACACAGGGAGCTAAACGCAAAAGCATGCACGAGACAGTAAGGTAAAGAAATATTATCATTTTAATCAAAATGGGTACAGCAGGGTCAAGCTCCCTAGTAAACACCTAATCCTACAGCTCTTGGCCCTCGGGAGGGAGCTTCTCCCAAACTCGGCTGACACTCATAAACTCGGATTAGCATCTGGAGGTAGAAGTTGAGCCTGCTTCAACTGGTCAATGACCCCGTGAAAGCCTTGCTTCAAGCACTTCATTATCTGGTCAGCAAGGATAACGCCAAATTCATCCTATTCTAGGAACTTGGTTTTGAAGTCTGCCTCAGCCTCTTTGGTGCTAGAAGCCTCAGCCGCCCGAAGGTCGCACAGCTCGGCCTTAGTAGCCTCCTTGGCGCGCTTCAGCTGTTTCATCTCAGTAGACATTTTATCTTGCTCTGCCAGGGCCTCCCTGAGCCTGTCTGACGCGGCCCATATCTCCGATCGAGCCTGGGCCAGGTCATCCTAGAAGACAGACAAGCGATCAGTCGCCATCATGAGGTCGGACTCCTTCTGGCCGAGTTGTTGCGCTTGGTTCTGAACACGTGCGTTCAACCTCTTGGTTGAAGCCTCCATAAGTTGGATATCACCCGACAACTTTCTCTCTCTCATTTGTAGTTGATCCTGCTCCTGCGTCACCTGGAGCAGGTCCTTCGTAATGGCCACCGCTCGCTCAGACATCAACCGTTCCTGGTGCCAGGAACTATGTAGGGCGGACTCCTTGGCCATCAGGGTATTCAGTAGATGCTCCACCTTCGCCTGTAGAGCCTGGCTGACCCCCGTTTGCATAAGTCCCGCCTGATGCTCGTGGTCAGCTACGACCTTTGCTCTCAGGGCCCGACAGGTCAAGGCTTCAATCTACAGCTAGGCATACAAGCCACGGCCGGCCGTCAGGCAGTCTTCAGGCGCTTATCATTGCACCAAGGAATTATAAATCATACAAGGAAACATCCTATATACCCAGAATATACACCTTCAAAAGGGACTCGCGGAGATTGGTTAGAGACCCCACAGAGACTCGTGCGGCCGCTCCTCCTTGAGACCTCAAGACGTCGGCCCGACCCTCAGAAGACAACGAGCCCCTGAGCTGAGGAAGTAGCTGGACAGCAGGAGCGCCAGGGGGCAGTGTAGAGGGGCCTGAATCATCCTCCTCAGAGCTGGAAGTCTCCTCGGACAAGGGCCCCTCGGCAGGAACCTCCTTCAACTGCACTGGGGGAAAGATTGCATAGAAGCCTCCAATGCAGCATCCAACCTCTTTTGAATGTGGTCGACTGTCTTCCTGTACTGGGTGCGCAATACCTCCTTACCCTTAGGAGCCTTGGCAGGGTCAATTGAAGGAGAGTCGGGGGGTCGGGATGCCTGCCTCCAGAACAGTGCCCGGCGGATCGGGGGAAGATAGGGGAATGGACTCCCCACCCTTGGAAGGAGAAACAACCTCCTCAGGGACAGAGGGAAGGGGGATGGGGCCACCGGAGCGCAACCTTTTCCATCTGGGGCTCGAGCCTTCCGGAATCCACCTCTTCTGCCGACCAGCGAATTGTAGGATTGAGGGGGTAGTAGGGGGTGAGGACCCCTCGCCGACCCCCTTCGGATGAACAGCAGTCGAGGGAGAGTCTCCCCCTGAAGGAAGATCTGCCTGAAGGTCAACCGACGGATCGGAAGTCCCTTGGTTCGCAAATGGCGAGGGCGCGGTAGTAGCCTCTGCCCTTCCCGGCGAAGCAGACTCATGGGACGATTCGACGGTCCCCTTCGAGGACTCGGCGAGCCTAGGGGGTGCATCAGGAGCGGCAGGGGGAGGAGTTAGCGCCTCCTGGTTGGCTTCCTCCCACTTGATAAGTCGGCGCATCACCTTGGGGAATATGACTTCCTTTGCGATAGCCAGACAAGGAAACATCAGTCAGAACTAATAGACATTGATGGAAAAGACGAACATACCGAGGCTGGGGCTGATCCGGGTCACTTTGGGGCTAAGGCCCGCTCGGTACATGAGCTCCTCACTCTGCACCAGTCCAGGGCCACTGAACTCCATGCCAGAGAGTACGTTCCTAGCGCGCTGGTACGCGGGACTCTGGAGAAACTCCCCTAGAGAGGGAGGAGTCGGTAGAGCCTCTGCCCAACGTAGAGGACTGAAGGGCAGCATGTTCAGTTGGTTGAAGAAGAACTTCTCCTTCCACCCTTTGTGCGAAGAAGGTAACCCCCCTAAGAACCTATGGCCCGAATGCGCCAAAAAGCTAAAGACCCCTTGTGAGCCGATCGGAACGAAGAAAGAATAAAAGAGACGAGGAGTCAGGGGGAGGTCGAAGAGCTTGAAGATAATATATGCCCCCCCATCTGAGCAAAGGCATTGGGAGCCATCTGGTGAAGGGGGATATCAAAATAGGAGGCTACATTCATGAAGAAAGGAGTAATGGGAAAGTAGAGCCCTGACTCTACTTCCCCCAAGAAGAAGGTAGAAAAGCCTGCGGGAGGCTCCACTGGCGTCTGGTCTACCTTAGGGATAACCATCGCCATCTCAGCCAGGACGCCGTAGGCCTCAATGACCACCTGCAGAGCCTTCGGTCTCACTCTCGAAGAGGCGGACTCGTACCACTCCACTCGGTAACCTTCCATGGTTCTTGAGGGAAAAAACAAGAAGGAGGCAAATTACTTACGTTAAGAAGAGTCCTTAGAGAAGAAGAGGAAGACGAGGTGCACCTCTCCACGAAGCCAGAAGTTGGCTGAATGTCTTCGTCTCCACTTCTTATATGGAGGAAGCCGCCTGCATGAGTGCAATGGGGCAGGGCACGTGAAAAGCAAGAAACCGCCACATCGGAGCAGCACCAGAGAACAACCATATGACGTGAGCTAGCTACAACAGCGCATGTCAGTAAAAGGTCGTGAAGAGAGCCGTTGAAGCACGTGGCGATGGGGCATTCACGAAAGGACCTTGTCGTTATCAAAGAGCGTCATGCGCCTTTATAATGGATGAACATGTATCATTGTGGTACCTCGAAAGCCCTAGAAGCCTTTTGGGAAGGACGAAACTAAAAAGGGATTTCCTCGGGACCCGGGGCAACTTCTACAATCCTAGAACCACGTATAACTACCAAAGGAGCAGTAATGAGTGCAAGGACCCACGGGGGCACAACTTCTTCATCGCCACACTAGTCCGATCAGTCAGCAACACTTCCTTCGATCAGACTTGAAGGGAGGGACTTGTGATGGGGTTGAATAGTCCTTGGCAGGACACGTGGGCGGAAGAAGCTGGGTGGCAAGATGCGGCGAGTCTGAGCGACTCCCCTCTCAGAGTTCCCGAGACACTCTCAAGAAGGGGATCCCGCGGGGCCCTCCCGCGGTAAGCACGCCTTGAAAACCATATCAGAAAATCCCTCCCGGGATCACCCTGGAAAGTCGGGTCTCGAGATCACATCGGGGAAGCAGAGCGCCTGCGATCTCCCGGGCCAGAAGTCCCTGAGATCACCTCGGGGAAGCGGAGCCCAAGCAGCATTTGAAAAGTAATGGTCCCTCCTTTTTTCTCGGATCTATGGATAAGCATCCTCCACTATCGCGAAGTCATCATGACCCTTAAATATCGGTCACACTTAATGACGGCGTGGACCATTTCAAAGACTATCCTGTAATCGACGAAGGGGGGAGAGACGTGGCATAGATCATGGGACGCACCAAGGCAGCCGCCGCAGGTATAAAAGGTATTCCAACCCCTCCGGTAAAGGGGTTATGCATTCTCTGCTACTCATATATCTTTCTGTCTTCTACTTTTCCTCTCCATCGAGGCACTGACTTGAGTGTCGGAGTGGGCTCCGCCGGACAACCTCCGGCGTGTTTCCATAACACTCGTATTGATCTCGTAGGACGCGAAGTTTCTCCCTTAATGTCAGTATCCGCATGGGCTGAACTCTAGTAATTGGCCGTCGACGTTGATTCCTTCCGGAACACTCATCATTTAATTTAATTGGAAAAGAAGAGGATTAATAATTGAAGGCGAGGCGATTTGTTCCAGGTTTGCCGTCTATGGGGCGCAGTCCATTTTGGTTGACAAAATTGTTCTTCCCCTCAAAAGTGAGTTATTTATTTTCATGATTTTGATTCTGTATGAATAAAATCCGTGAAGAACCAATACATTGTATTAAAAATCAAGCTGCTTCGCTCAATTTTGTTGTTTGATACACTGGACGTGCGATTGTTTTCTATCTTTCGTACTCAAAAAGTTTCTGGAGCATTCGATTTGTTTCATTTTTTATTTTTATTTTTCAAAAAATCATTTTTTTTATTTTCTAAAAAATAATTTTATTTTATTCTCTAATTTTTTTAGAAAACACTATATTTTTTTTAAAAATAAGTCTGGAAAATATAAATCAAACGCGTTTTTTAAAAAAATCGTATTTTCTAAAAAAAAATGAAAAATAAACGTACCAAATATAGCCTTAATTTCTTTCTTGGTGAAGCAGCTTCTCCTGGCTTAATTATCTTATAGTTCTTATTTTGCCTAATTAGCTTTCTCATCTAAGGACAGGTAAGCAAGAACAAATAATGTTCCACTGGATGGATTGATAGTTCGTACATGGGTATTATCATCAAGAGGTCTAAGAGTCAAAACCTGACAAAGTCAGTGTGTCCACCCTCCCTACGCACTAGCCACAACATCCGGACTAATAGCCCCCATAATTTATCTTCTCCGTGTTGACCCTGGGACGGGTTAGCGGGGGCGCTGGAGACGAACGAATTCTCTTTTGCCACCAAGGTAAGCAAGAAATAATACTGGACAATCAGATCTGATTACATTGTTTCTCGAGCAGTTCTTTCTTTACACAAAAAGCTTAGCATACTGGAGGAGTTATCACTCGTGGAGTTTCTCAAACCTACATATTTGTTACATATCGTCTCCTCAAAATAAAGCTAGTCCTTGTGCATAAAGATGGGCACGAAAAGTTCAAAAAAACACAGCAACTTCAGCTACATGCACAGCATCGGAGGAGGAAAAGACTTATTTATCAGAATTCACACTCTTGTTTTATGATAGTTTCCTTTCTATCTCTGATGATTGAAAATATGAATTTTGTTCTAGTAAATTAAATCATGCTTAGGTATCTGATGTTTATTTGTTCCTTCCACAACATGCATATCATATATTCATCTCATGACTCTCAGATGGAGACGATTTTGAAGTGCATAGATCTACATTCAGATTAATCTGCTGAAATTCAAACACCTAAATTATTAAAAAAAACCATTAATCATTAGAAATGTGTGCTTAATTAGTTTAAACTTTTAAGACTCATTGCTGTAGTGAATTGATTTTTTTTTGATCGATCACATGATTGGTTGGTACTCTAAAATGATAATTACTCCTGTATTTAACATTATACAACGTAATATTACACCAGTATTCTTTTGAATTTACATATATCTTATAAATAATTAAACATGATCAATTTGTATCAAACTCGTTCTAGTTATAGTAGAATAAAATTATGAAGGTAAAATGCTATTGTTAAAGAGCACAAATAATATTGCGAAGAAATTGAACTCATCTCCACATAGTTAGAACAACCACAAGTCAGATTGATATACTTTGTATTCTTTCATACATGCAATTGTATCCCTTTATTATATGGTAAGAAAGCCATGGATCAAATTAACTTGCACTAAACACATACCACAGTCAATCAGGCCAGCCTACCTAAACGCCATTTAACAGTTAAAGATAAAATCCAAAAAAGATATAACATAATTCAAATATATAAATAAATCACCATGAATTCATCTTGGAACTTCTCTTTGTCAAAGCATTCTTAGAGCTCAGGATATCCTGGAACAAACTTATGCCAGTGTCAATCAAAGTGTTGGCATTTCTAGAGCTCGGAGGACATCCTTGAACTCAAATTCACGAGTCTCTTTGTTGAAGCGCTCCACCAGTTTGTATTTGTCATCATTCAGATAGAATGCGTGAGCAGTATCCAGAAGCCATTTTGCTTCTGAATCACTAAGCTTGCTGGTGAAGACAATGTCGCCGCGAATCAGCACGATGTCTTTGCTTTCTGCAAATTCAGTGTAGTAAGTAACAGCGAAATAGGGGCTTGCTTGAGTTCCTCTTGCCTTGTAATCCTCAAGGCCAGTGAATATCATGTGTGGCATCTGCACTGCAACAATAAAAATTAAGCACAATGACATAGGGCAATCCATGATTTAAGGACCAAAATGTGAATATATATCCATTGCGACATCAAAAACTAGCATATATATCCATGATTTAAGGAGAAAGACAAAGGAAACGAGAAGATTCACCTTGGAGAAACATATTGGTGAAACCGCTCCCCTTCCACAAAGGAATGACAAAATGCCGGCTAACTCAGAGGAGAAGATATAAAAGGAAAGAGTGAGATGAGCATTCAAGTAATAGAAATATTATGTGATAAATAGAAAGGTAGATAAGAAAGAAAAGGACAAGCTGAGCCAAAACAATTGATTGCACTTCCCATATTTACCAGGTAAGAGATCGTTGATTCAATAGATGGTACAACTTTGCTTTCATGGATGCACCAATATGACCTCTTCCAAGATGGTACTGTAGCAAAGATAGATTAAAAAATATCACCAGCTTGAACAATCATTTTCTAGTCTTATAAATAGAACTTCATTGAACATATAATCATATGACAATTGTCAGACAATTATTGGGTGAAGTCAACTTTACTGAATCTATTATCTTCTTCTTTTTTTTTAATACGAGGAAAGGAAAAGGCCTAGTGATTTCACTGAATCTAATGTAGCTGTGACTAGTAACCTTCTTCCTCATGTCAGTAATTCCGTATATTGTCTAGTCTCTCTAAGACTTTGTTGATTTTTTCCCCTCCAAAGAAAAACATAGCAAGAGTATCCATCCATTGACTTCAGCCAGCACTAACTTTTAACCTGGAAGCCGTTTCCATTATTGCTGTCCAACTTTAAACAAATTGTGAACTCACAAGAACATCACCATGGATCTTCAATCCAATTAAAAATTGAGATAGCCTTAGCCTAACATATACTACATGGCTGAATAAAAAACAACAATGCCCTATGTTCATCTATAATAAACGTGTCAGACATGGAGAGGAACAAAATAATCATCTTGATTTGCATTGAGAGATCAAATACTGGATATCCCCTAATGAAGGAATTGCACAAGTTACCATATGGAATTTCACTATAAAGATTAAAGTGGGTAATACTTACATCATCCCAGACAGAGACTAGCTCCTCAGGTGAGCAATTCTTGGCCCTCTCCAGATCGATGATGGACCCAAGCTGCTTTGACTCAAGGGGGTTGAAACCAGTAGCAAACTGGGAGCCCCTACGGCTCCCAACTGACATCCATTGGAGGTGATCACCAGGAAATGACTCTCGAATTGGATGCTCAAGGAGGGAAGACAGAAGGGGACGGTGGAGAGGAGAGCGAACTATTGGCGAAGTGGGAAACTTCAAGTGGCGAACTAATCTGAAGAGCGAGCTCCGCATCTTTGTATCTTTCCCTTGACCCTTATTCTACTTCAATGGTACTATCTCAATACACAAGTCTATTTCTTCATCCAAAAAATTGAAATGTAAAATAATTAATTGAAACATAGACGACAATTAAAAAAAAAACTACCTAATATAAGAAATTTCCTTAGACTTGCGCAATAGATAATTGGTCATTCATTTTCATTGTATACAGCAATAACGAAAGCAATAATAAGTCTGTGACAAATCCACACTATTTAGATCCGGCAGTTTCTTTTCTTTGTGCAAAGAGCAAAACTGCAGTGGCATTGCCAATCTTTTTGAGCTCAGGAGGTTGTATGCCTTTGCATAGAAGGTTAGTGGAGGATGAATTTGGAAGTAGTAATGACCAAATCACGAGTTGAAGAAATCCCTAAATTTAACAAAATGTAGTGAATTAAATACCAAATCTGGATTTGGGACCAGTTTATATCTGCAACCTAATATGCAGGGAAAGACTATCAATCACATTAAGGAATACAGTCTTTAGATAAAAAGATCGCCTTTCAACAAGATTATTCTCACAACAGAAATCCTCTTCTTAGAATTCTTAGATGCACAGAAGAAAAACTTAAAATAGGGCATGACGATCACCGTGTACCTGAGAAACACAATCTTTTGACCTCATAAAATGATAAATCAGATAACATCACACCAATTCAGGACGATCAATTTGAAAAAGAAAAAGATGGGTCACCTACTAACTGATAGGGACAAATGGATTTGCCTGCTTCTTGCTCTTAAAAAGTTCCTCAGTACCTGCATTGGCGGCATCTATCTTTCCAATTCAAGGGCAGAGGCAGCCTAACACAAAGGAGATCAATCTCTCTCTCTCTCTCTCTCTACAAAACTAGAAAGACACAGCAACAGTGAAGCCAATACTTAAGGTCCCATAAATTTGTAGTAAAAGTCCGTGTCCAGAACTTTAGCCGAACAATTACACAAAACAATGCACATATTGTAGAAACCAATGAGAGTTAAATTACAGTTGCCAACTAACACATTTAAAATGAGCCATCTCATTCAACTAACATTGGCGAGGGTATGCATTTATACCGTAATGATTCCGTTGAATTGAACTAGTATGGCATTGGTGAACTAGGGAATATATGTGAATGTAGCAATTTTCTCAAAGCATCAGTAAATCAAAGTAAAAATAAAAAATAAAAAATAAAAAATTACAACACAAACATCTCATTCTAACACGTCATGCACATTCCTGACATAATCGGCCGTAATTAGATTATTTCTTAGATCGATTCATGACTGCAAAATCCAGACAAATATTCGAAAATAAAGAAAACAAAATAATATTTAAATCTTAAAGCAACTGCCTCAGATGATCATGACCAAGCACGAAAACAAAATCCAACAAACAAGAAGCACTCAATCGAAAATAACTTGATCAAAGGGATCAAATAGCGAAAGAGGAGAGGGAAGGGAGCCAGTTACCTGAACGAGATCGCTGTCGATGATCTCAACTACGCAAGGCTGATTAGGAAGGACAGGGACGAAGGCGGGAAGAGAGGTGAGGAAGGGAAGGCCCTCGAGGAATCCCTAATGGTAGATGGGGAGCGTCCTGTGGAGCTTTTCCAGTCCGCATACAAACTACTATGCGAGTGACGGATCAGCCGTCCATGGTTAGAGGATGTCTAACAAAAACAGAAAGGGCAAAAATAAAAAAAAATGCTCATTTTTTAATTATATTAGTTGAATAGAGAAATTTAACGAGAAAAATGTATTTTGAGTAGTACCAAATGGGTGACTCTGGTATTAAATTTTTTTAATCTCAAAATTAACAATTTATTTTTATTTTAATCTAAAGTTCACCTTTTCAATTGAATTATAGTATTCAAACTAAAAAAAATAAAAATCGAAAATAACTAGTGCTCACCTTCTCAATTAGATTATAGTGTTCAAGCTAAAAAAAATTAAAAATCGAAAACTCCTAAAGTTTACCTTCCCAATTGAGTTATAGTATTAAATCACAATTTTTTTTAAACAAGGACTTGAGGCGTCTCCCATTACATGATATCAAAATTATTACTTTTAAAATTTAACACTAAAAAAAAAGATAAACGCTCAACTTTGGGACTATAAATTTTTTTTCAAAAGTTTGGTATCAAAATCATAAATTTAGTGTTAAATTTGGGACCTAAAGAGTATGTGCCTCAATATTTAATTTAAGTCAATTAATTTTAGAATCATCAATTCGTTCATCGGTCATCAAAATAAATCGAGAATTATTCACAATAGAATCCGTTAATTTGCAAATTCTTGATAAATTGAGAAACTGTCATATCGATGTGCTATTGCTCCGGAGGCAAACAATTTCTCAATGGAATGTTAATTCACAAATTCTTGAGAAATTGAGAAACTGACGTATCGTTATACTATTGCTCCGGAGACAAACAATTTCTCTCTCAAAACTTTGGTAGAAAGGCATTGATGATATATCTTATATCATTGAAATTAAGATAAATAGAGATATATTTCGAGGTATCTTATGTTTATCTCAAGAGATAATATCAACAAAGTTTTAAAGAGATTTCGAGTGAAGGATTGTTCACTAAGTGTAGCTTTCATTGTTATGAACGGTGACAAATTCAATTTGGACCAATGCATCAAAAATAATTTTGAAAGGGAACAAATGAAGAACATTCCTTATGCTTTGCCATCGGAAGGTTATGTATATACTCCAGGGTTTGCACTAGATGTGGCATTGCAATGTTGTTGGGATGTTAGGGGAGATATCAAAGTAATTCATGTATAGATCACTGGCAAGCTACAAAGTAAGCCATGAGCTATTTTAAAGGAACCAAAAACTACTTGCTTATGCTTAGACGAGCTGAGAATTTGTTTAGACTAGCTGAGAATTTGGAAGTAGTAGGCTACTTCGATTCAAACTTTGCTTTAGTTGTGTTGATTCTTTGAAATCAATATATAGATACATATTTTTGCTAGCTAGGAGAGTTATATATTATTTTTTATACCAAATATCCAGATTTTATAATCTGACTAATCCTGGATTAGACAGTCTGACCCTATATTTCACTCATTAAATAAATCCAAAAAGTATGGCAGCTCTTGACATGACATCCATGTGTCATCAAAAATTTGATTGCTGCCGTAGAGAACAAAAGAGAGAAAACTAAGGCATGCTATATTATGTGTGTCTTAATGAAAAGTTACACAATAAGATGTTTATATAGTTAAGTTAAATACCAAAAATAAGAAAAAGACTAATATATCCTTAATAACTAATAAATAGAAAAGGCTAATAATAATATAGTAGCATAATCTAATATCTCTTCTTAAATTTATGATGCTACAGTTAGAAGCATTGAAAGTTTGTCAGATAAGAAACGAAAGCATTAAGAGTTTGTCCAACAATAGTTCGGTACAAACTAGGATCCAGTAAAATTGGGTCATCAGATGAAGAATACTGAGCATTAGTCTCAATACGAGTATCAATGACTCTATTATTAGTGAGATGTGCATGCTCAAACAGATCAGATATATATTTTGACTGATATAAAAGATAATCATTTAGAGAATAAGCATCGTCAAAATAGCGTAGTATACTCAAGTCTTTCATAGCAAAATAACGAGCCAACTCAGACTTCAAGGAAGTAATTCCATCTGAATCATCACCAATAATAATCATGTTATCAACATATAACGATAAAAGAATACGATCTACACTTGTGCATTTGACAAACAATACTGAATCATGATTACTAGGATTAAAATCAAGTGAAATAATTATTGTAGAGAACTTCTCAAACCAAGTATGAGGTGCTTGTTTGAGACCATAAAGCGTTTTACAAAGCCTGCAAACTTCATTAGGTTGGTGTGAAACACCAAGAGGAGGTGTCATATAAACTTCTTCACCATTTAGAAATGCATTCTTAACATCCATTTGAGGTATTCTCCATCGACAAACAGAAGCAACAACAATCAAAGTCTGAGCAAACACCATTTTTACAAAGGGGCAAATGGGTAGTAGCAAACGGAGGAGAGCAGGTTCATTCGCAATCTCAAGAGATGATTGGGTAGTGGCAGACGGAGGAACACGAGGAACAAGTGTCTCGAGAACCAAAGTACCACATTCAGTTGAGCTATCAATATGGGTTGTGGGTGAAGTTTTCTCAGTGTCGGTATTGAATGGATCAATGCAATACAAATCTGAATTTGTCATATTATGCAAACTAGCCAAAATAGAAAAGAATGAAATATACTCAAGAAACATAATATGACGAAAGACATACAATTTTTGACTAATGGGATCAAAGCAATGATATCCTTTTTGATCAACACCATAACCCAAAAAGATACACAGAGCAGACCAAGAGGCTAATTTATTAATTTCAACATGTGGACGGAGGGCGAAGCAATCAAGCAAGTACAATAAAAACACACACAAAGAGGAATAGGCAGAAGTATGCTCATATAATTTTTCAAAAGGTGACAAACATGAATTGTGTGAGTTAGAATTCTATTACTCACGTGAGCATCAATAAGGATTGCCCTCTCAAAAAAAAAAGGAACACCGGCGGACAATAAAAATGAATGGATTATTTCAACAAGATGTTTATGTTTCCGTTCAGCTACACCATTCTGTTTAGAAGTATTTGTATATGAACAGATATTATTCATCAAACCTCATATACAAATACTTCTAAACAGAATGGTGTAGCTGAATGGAAACATAAACATCTTGTTGAAATAATCCATTCATTTTTATTGTCGTATCCGGATACATAAACATAAACTTCTAACTAGGCTGGATATCAAGTCGTATCCGGATTAATTCAACAATCGATATTAAGTTTAATCCCTTACCCTAATCCATAACCCGATTAGCTACGAAATCCAAAAGAAATTTTGGATCAAGGACTACGGCTAAGAGGGGAAACAAGATCGGGATTAAACCTAACCTGAGGTTCATAGTAAATACACAGCTAAATTGTACTTGTATATCCATTTCCTATGGAAACATGCATCCATTTCATCCCAACCCTGCTGCAAACCAACCCTCAGAGCAGGGCATTCAATCCCCCAGCAACACCTCACATTGGTGTGCCAATATCCTCAATTCCTTCCTCACCGCAACACCAAGTCACCACCGGTCATACACAAAATAGAGTGGCATTTTCACAATGTAGAGGCAGCAACACAAGGATCGAGCAACCCAATCAAATTCACAATACTGAGTCCATTTTCGTGCAACCATCAATGCTCTATGAAACCAATACCAAAACTAACAGCAACTCGTAACAGAGGTAAGCCACAACAGACCAACAAGGTTCAATATAGCATCTACCACGTCCATCCACAATCTAGGTCTAGAACTCACTGCAAAGGACAGAACCAAGTACTGCAAATCTACATCACCTACCAAGCTCTCGACAGGAAGATGAAGACGTCCAAAAGAGTTTAATACCGAAAAATCATCCTACAAATCCCAACTTCAAGCCAAGCTAAATCATGTACATCATTCTTGAAAAACCCAACCAAACACTTCTCGAAATTGAAACACAAAGGAAATAACAATCTACCATGAGGCTTACCCGAATTGCGTCGGCACGGCAATCCCTGAGTGCTTTCTCAGGATTTCTGATCACCCATCCAAAATCAAGGGAACCAAGTTGAGGGAGAAAGGAGAAAGGAAGGTGAAGGGAATCGCGTGAAGCAGAGGGTCGTCGTCGACTTGATTAGATGTGGCACCGACTTCAGTTGCTCAGAAACAGGAGGGGTTTCCAGCCAGCCCTGCAATAGCTACTGGGTGGAACACCGCGGTAGAGCACCGGCGTCTCGTGGTTGGGCGGCAAGACCATCGGCGACCTCGGCTCGGCGATGAACAGAGGCGATCGACAGCTTAGGCACGGTGGAGAGGAGCCGGCGTCAGGGAAAGGAAGAGGGACCGCGCTCGCGCGAGGAGGACTGCGCCAGAGGACATCTGTGTCGGCAAGAAGCAGGGAGTCGACGAGTGCGGGGAGGAGAAGAAAGGGAATCGGCCGGAAGGCTAGGGCACGCGAGGGGAGGAAGAAAGAAGAGTCGGCGACCCAGGCCGAGTAGACCCGACCACGGTTCGGAACCGCCGGTTCGACGGTTCGGAACCGCCGGTTCGACGGTTCGTGGGAGGTCGACCCTTAACCTTAACCGCCCAAGACGGTTACGGTTCACGGTTCGGAACCGCCGGTTCACGGTTCGCCACGGTTCGTTACGGTTCAAGATTATTATATTAAAAAAATTAAAAATTAAAAATTAAATTAAAAAAAATAAATTTTATTAAAAAAGGGCTTGCACTTATATAAGTTGCCTACGTATCCCCTTAGGGTATAGGGGAATCAAAGCCCACGTAGTTCTTTTACATTTTTACCCTTTTACATTTTTATATTTTTACCCTTTCTCACTCACTTGCATTTCCTCCCGTTCCCGTTGTATTTGTTCCTTCGGTATCAAATTCTTCGACTTCGTCTTCTAAAAGTTGCATTCCTTGGATTCGCTTCTCGGCTTTGGTCCAATCATCAAGTAATGCTTGAGCTTCCAATGAGTCAGGAGACATAGTTGATCGTCGTTCATCTAATATGTTGCCGCCGGCATTGAACGTCTGCTCCACAGCAACAGTCGACACTGGAGAAGCTAGAATTTCTTTTGCGATCACGGAGAGAACGGGAAAACTTTGAGCCTTCTGTGACCACCACTTCAAGATGTCGAAGTCTTCGCTATCTGCTTCATTAAAATCAAAAGAAGTCGTAAAATAATTCTCAAGTTCCTGTGTGGAACTTGAGGATCCTCGTGGACGTTTCGTCCGTTCTTTTAATAAAAGTTGGGCTTTTGTAAGTTTTATATTAGTAGTAGTAGGTTGTTGTGTTTTAGAAATATTAGTTTGTGTTCCATATTTAACATAATATTGATTGTAAAGATCATATAAATAATTTCTAATATTATATACAATATTAGCTGGATCCGGAGAGGAAGAATCCTTAATAGGAATTAATGCGTCATAATATAAAGTTAGCATTTCTTGTAAAACTTCTAATTTAAATCTAGGATCTAAAGCAAATGCAATTAAATAAATTTCAGGAATTAAATAAAAATATTTTTCCCATTTAGTTTTCATAGCTATTATACATAAAGTTAAAGCTTCATCATTTACATGTTCATTTAATATTAATACTATACTACAAAAATTTACTAAAATTAAATGAGCAGTAGGATAATAAACACCTGAAAGTTGTTCAGTTGCATCGTTAAAAACTTTTAAAATTTCACAAATACTACTACAAATATTCCATTGTTGTGAAAATAAATATATATTAGTATTACTATTTTGTGCAAAAAATAAACATAATAAATCTTTATATTGAAAAGAATCTTGTAATAATTGATATGTTGAATTCCAACGTGTTGGAACATCACGTGGAAATTTTTTTGGTCGCATTCCATTAGCTTTACAAAATCTATCCCATTGTTTCATCATAGATGGATGGGACCATAAGTATGAAATTGCGGTTCTAATTGGTTGAATATAATTTTGTAAAAGTTTTAATCCATCTTGAACATATAAATTTAAAATATGACATACACAACGAATATGAAAAAATAAACCACCAATGACAGGTTGACAAATAAATTTTAATTCATCCATTGAAGCGGTATTAGAACTAGCATTGTCTAATGATATTGAAAAAATTTGATGAGTCAATCCATATTCTTCTAAAACTATGTGTAATAATTGTGCAATGTTATGAGCAGTGTGTGATTCATCAAAAACTCTATAAGCTAATAATCTTTTTTGAAGGATCCAAGAGTTATCAATCCAATGGCATGTTATACCCATATAAGAATGAGTTTGCCAATGATCACTCCAAATATCGGAACATAAAGAAACTTTATTATTTAATTTACTAAATTCTTCTATTAAATTCTTTTTTCCTTGTTTTACTAATCTTTTAATTGTACGTGTTAGTGTAGTCCTAGGTACACGTTTAGCAGCAGGATTAAGAGATTCTTTACAAAAATCTTCAAATGTGCATTTAGATCCAAAACTAAAAGAAAGATGTTCTACAGAAACAAATTTAGCTAATGATTCTCTTAATTTATTATCTGAATATAAAAATAAACCAGAATCAGTACTACTACCGCTAGAAAATCTAGATAATTGTGTTTGAGATCGGTCAAACCCATATTCCGTCGGGTGCTTCGTTTCTACATGTCGTTTCAACGACCCATAGCCGCCGCCGGCTTGGAATTTGTAGGAAGCATTACAATGCTTGCATTTTGCACGCATTTCTCCCGACGGAAGTGTGACTTTCTTAAAATGTTTAGTAAAAATAGACGATTTTAAAGGAGCATTATCCCGAACCTTAGAAGTAATCGCATCGGTACTTCCTTGCGTTTCGGGGATCGGAGGGCGTTGGGGCTGAGCCTCGGTCTCATCATCGGTGGATTGAATTTGAAGGTTGGGATCCTCGTATGCAATTTCTTTTCCCCTCCGAGATCGAGATGATGAAGCTCCGCGTCCGCCTCCGTGACCTCCTTCCATTATCGTCGACGTCGATGAAGAACGTGAAGAGAAGTTGAGAGTTAGAGAGTTGAGAATGAGAGATTGAGAGAAGAGAAGTTTTGTGAGTGAAAATGATGAAATGAGCTCCCTATTTATAGAGTTCGGATCATAACGGTCACTAAATCCTAGCCATTGATCAAAAAACGGTCAAATGATCTCATCCGTCCAAAAAAAAATAAAAAAAAACTCAAACGGCACTGAACCGGCGGTTACCCGCCGGTTCAGTGCCGTTGGAACCGGCGGTTAACCGCCGGTTCACGTGAACCGGCGGTTAACCGTCGGTTCACGGGTTCTGGCGCCCGGAACCGGAACCGGCCCGGCATCTTGCCGGGCCGGTTCCGGTTCGGCCCGGCGAACCGGGTCAATGGGCCAACCGGCCCGTTGACCCGGGCCGGGTCCGGGCTGGACCCGGCCCGTGGTCGGGTCTGAGGCCGAGGCTTTAATAAAGGGGGTCTTTTTGCAGAAAAGCCCCTCATTTTTCTCCATTTCACATTAAACTCTTAAGGTAAAGGTTTTAACCATTTAACCATCCCATTTATTACAATCCACCTCAAATAATTTTTAGGGTTAAATTATTTACACTCTCGATAACCCTAAACTTTCAATATATTTTTCTGAAAATTTATTTTACTAATTTTTAATTGGCCGTATTTAACAGTAACAATGGTGGCTATTGAGATTGCTATTATTGATATTGTTGTTGTGGTGGTCGTTGTTGCTACTGTAGTGGTTAATCTTTGTGTAATAATAATGGATACTGAGACTTCTAGTATCCCTTGTCATTGCAATAAGCACACTCATCGCTAGATACCTTCGAAATTGACCTATTTTGCTTATGAGACAGAGGCCGCTGTGGTGCTACAAAAATAGATGATGTAGATGATGCAGTAGTCCTCTTATAAATCTGAGACTTAAGGCGAATCTCCTTAGCCAGCAACTCATGTACCATTGAATCAACTGAAGGGAGAGGACTACGATGCAAAATTTACCCACTCAATCTTTCAAAATCATCACGAAGAGTCATCAAGAATTGGGCGAGACATTGTGTTTTTCTACGAGTGACATAAGTTGAGAATGCTCGCAATTCTGAGGATTCTGTGAGTGACAACTGATCTCATAGTTTTGACATGGCAGAATAAAAATCTTGGATGCCCATATCTTTGTGCCAAAGAGCAAGGATATCTTTTTTTCAATTGATATTGTTTAGCAAAGTTAGACTATTTGTATAATTTGCTAGATGATCCCAAACCTCTTTGACAGTCTCATACATAGCTAATTGAGTATCAATGGAGTGTGTAATAGAATTATTGATCCAAGTAATAATCTTCGTATTGTCAACCTCCCAAACTTCCAATGATTTTTCATAATCAGCAGTTTTGTTGTCCGTAAATTTAACTTGTACACTCGAAACATATCTCCACATATATTTTCCTCGCGAGAAAGTTTTCATAGCATATCTCCAATACGAATAATTTTTTCTATCTAGTTGGACACTAATCGATTGAAGTGAATCATCTGTACGATCAGTCATGGTGACAGAATGAATAGTGTTTGTTGATTTGTAAGATTGCAAATAAAGTCATATATTAAAAATACATAGGAAAGATCATACACTTATAAGGGAAAGATATCTCTATTAGTATGAGATCTCTTAGGTAAAATCCAAAAACAAAACTATGAATACGAAAAACTATACGAATGCACGAAAAAAATTAAATTCGAAAAGCATAGGTGTGTCCTATTATGACACTCTAGTGCCACCAATGATTAAAACTCCATAAGAAATGTCCAACTTAAAATTTAAACTCTTGTTATATGAGAATCATCTTTATCTCATATCATCGTGTCCAATGGGGACAAAGGCATGCCAACTCAAGCATGCCATTATTGAAACTTAAGGACCATGTAGAATGTGATTTGATTCTGTCATATAATTTTTGTTGTAAAAAACTTTTAATTATTAATGAAATTGTAATATGATATTTTCTAGTACTTATTTGTATACATATTCATTCAAAAAATACCCTTAAAGTTGGACCATGAATTAAGATAATTATTTAAGAAACACAATACAATGTAATACATAAAAAATAATACTCTGTACTATTGTCAAGAGTTCGGGGAGTTGTGAGTTGTGACATCTAGTCGATTGGCTTTCGGAGTTCGTTGAAAAGCTATGAGAATTGAACGGTGCACTGTGCAATCATCTGGACCACATTGATTTATATGCCTAGATTTAATCTAAGTGTTTAGATTCAATTTCTTTTTAATTTTTTAAAAGATCAATATTTTTTTAAATTTTAAATCTTAAATAATATACTCTACTATACTAGTATTTAAAATTTTTTAAACTTGAATACTATAATTCAACCTTTAAATCCTAAAGATAAATTCTAATTGACTTAATCTTGAATTAAATAAAATAAAAAATATAATTAGGCACCCTAAATATATACTTCATGAGCACCTAAGTTTTTTTTAGTTTTAAATTTTTTTAAACTATAACTCAACCCTTAAATCTTAAAATCAAAATCTAATTGTCTAATATATATATACACACACACAAAGTGTAAATCATGAAAGTTGTTAGATCGTGACAAGCAAGTTAGAAGGGGGGGTGAATAGCGTCTTTCGATTTTCTTCCTACAATCGTTAGTGTGCAAGTGGAATATACTAAATAAAAACAAAACCTAACGAAGAAAGAACACACCTATTTACATGGTTCAGAGATAGAACTCCTACTCCACGGCTGCCCGTAAGGTGGGCGATCCCTAAACCGTCAGTGGATGATTCCCCGGAGCACCTCCGGCTAGATCTCGTAGCTCTTTGTGAGTGGAGAAACCTCACCACAACTCCTGGGCACTACCTCAGCAATACAGGTTACTAACAAGCTTTTACCAAGCAAGTTTCGCCAAGGAAGAAAGCCTTAAACGAGCTCTCTTAAATAGAGATCGAGTTCTAAGATGGTCGCTACCAATCGACTGCCCCTGGGGCAGTCGACTGGTCCCACTCAGATTCGAACGTTGCGCCCAACATTTGAATCTCCAGTCATCACCAGTCGACTGCCCTTGGGGCAGTCGACTGGTCGTTTCCTAAGCCTAGGGTTACCTTTCCCGAGTATATTTCTCTCCGCACTCGAACCCTCCCAGCTTAGTTCCCGAGTACAAACACTCACACTCGGACTCTTACGACCTGGTTGACTCTTCAATCAACAGTCTCGATCTGTTGCCTTCACGCCCTCTTCATCTTCGGCTCTCGTCCCTCAGATGCGCACGCAAGCCCTCAGCTTGTCTCCATGTCATCCTTCACGCATGTCTCGAAGTCCGCGTCCCTCAGCTCATCGTCTCTGCTTCAGCAGCCTCGATTCGTCACCTTCAAGCCCTCTTCAACTTTGGCCCTCGTCCCTCGGATACGCACATAAGCCCGCGGCTTCCCTCAATGCTATCCTTCACGTACGCCTCGAAGTCCGCTTCCCTCGGCTCATCGTACCTGCTTTGTCCATGGTCTCTCGGATGCGCACACAAGCCCACGACTTGCTTTCATGCCACCCTTCATCTGAAGACATCCAACCAAGTCTATGTGTACATGCAAACTTGCACACTCACATACACATATTAGAACACAATACAACCCTAACTTAACCATATTGACACACGTACATTAAAATCCATGATCCTCCATATCATACTTCAGTCGATTGCCCCAACAATCTCCCTCTTTTTGATGTGTGACAATATGTTTAAGTTAGGTAAACAAAAATAACAATAGCAATTGAAAATTAAAAACATAGCAAACAAAAGGCAACCTCCCCCTTAACATATGCTCTCTCTCAATTTTCAATTCTCACAATCATAACACCAAGTTAAGTTCTACCCAACTTAACACCACCAGTTTTCTCACGTGAAGTTAAACCTAACTTAACACAACAAATTCTCCCCCTTTGACACCATCAAAAAGATTGTCCCAAGCAATCCTAACCCCAGTGTCAAAAGAACTAACTTTATTTCTAAAAAAACCCCTCAGAAATCACCAAACAGCCTTACCAATCGACTACCCCTGGGGCAGTCGACTACCCTCTGCTATTCTCAACACACAGCAACATCAGTCAACTGCTCCTAGGGAAGTCGACTGATACAGTCCAATTCTGAATTTTCAGCCCAAATTCAAAATTCCCTAGAAAATTATAGAAAATTTGTAAAAATGTAAAATTTTGCAAGCACATTTGTTAGGATATACTCTTCCCTAGAAAAATATAGTTTAATGAAAAATATCAAATGTGCTTGACTTTTGGTACAAACTCTAATTTTCTCAAAACTTATCATTTTGTATCAACTTATAAGTTCATAGATGAATCCATGTGTTTGCCACAGCTTCTTATGCCTTTTTAAACCTAGAATTGTTCTCAACTCTCCCATGTTCTTTATATATACTCATGATGATACAACCTCCCCTTATTTTATATTTCTTAACCCTAAACACATATACATGAACCTTCCCTTGTGCCCATATAAGCCATATCTTATCATTCAATAGCAATCCATGAATTTTAAACACTATAAGCAATATCAGGCCATGACATAAAATCTCATAAAGTAACATGAAAGCATAAGCAAATGTTTCATACACGACTTAGAAATAAAACATGAAAGTAGCACAAGGGCTAAAGCCCCGAAGTAGCTAAATATGACAATTCCAAAATGGGTGTTTGAGAGATAAAACATAAGTCTACGCAAAACACTCTCAACACTACATCATTAAATAAACTCTACTGCATGTTGTCGCTCGGAGGAGGAGGAGGAGGAGGAGCCTGATACATGAGGTGCAGCTGCTGTATCACTCGTCCTGCAGCAGTTGAAACCTCTGAAAGGTCTCTGTAAGCCCATAGACCTCCCCCTGAATAGCAGTCTGAAAGCCCATCTGCTGTTGCTGGAACCCGTGGAAGTCCTCTCGGAGGCCATGAACCTCAGATTGGAGCTGGGAGAACTGCTCCTGTGTAACTCCACCAGCGGGCTCCTTATCAGAACTGGAGGAATCGGAACGCTGCTTCCAGACTATCTCCCCCTGCCTGCACTCAATCCCTGCCACGGACAACTGTCATGTACCAATCTGATCATAGTCCTTGGACAAGTGACGTATCTGACCGCTAGTTGTGTGTATACTCCTAGACTCAAAGAACTTGGTCAGGACATGACAAAAGGGCATGTAGATCTTTCCATTAACACTATGCGAAAAATGAACAATAGATGCAAAGACATGCAGAGTGATATCGATGTCTAATCTCCTCTCTAAGGCGTACATCATTACCAAGTGCGACAGTCGAATCCTAGATCGTCCCTTGGAAACAATGGGTAATAGGCACTCTAAGACAATTTTATATAGGAATTGCTAAATGGACTCATGTTCTTAGCGTCGAAGATACACTGTGTAACACATCGATGCCTTGCAAAATAATGTAGATGGATTTGGTCAATTGTAACGTTAGGGAAAGTGAAGGGCTCGATAACTTTTGGGAAATACGTGAATGTATGGTTGGACGCCCTACACCCCAAAAATGCACCTAAAACTGTGGGTGAGAAGGGGATGATGACTCCTGTAACCATGGACTCATAGAGTTCATTATCGGGATTGATGCATGTGAGGTTTGCATAGAACTCTTTACACATGTCTAGATTGACATCATGCTGACAATACACCAACTGTTCTATCCCAAAATACTGTTGGAAATCGGATGGCAAGAGAGGGGGGGGTGAATATAGCCAATCACTTGGACTTTAAACACTTAAGAATTTCTGCAACTCAAAGATCAGTAACACAGTGGAAAGAGTAGAAAACAGAGTGTGCAGAAAACTAAAACGAAAGCAAACCAACACAATTAGCAAATCGCTAACAAGGAAGGTTTACAAGGTTCGGGGATAACTTGCCCCTACTCCTTGGCGTGCCCTTAAGGTGGGCGATCCCTTGATCGTCGGCAGATCAAGCCCCGGTGAACACCGGATAGAAAACAACCTCCTTCTCGGTGGAGTAACCTCTCCACAGCGTTTCAATCAAGAATATAGTGTTAAGCACAAAGAAACACGAGAAAGATCTTACTTAGCACTTGGCAAAGACAAGAACACAGCAAGCTCCCTCAGAGCTCCACCCAGCGACGATCTCACACAAGAACCCTTTCCCCGTGTCTTCTCGCTGTTGGACTCGAAGCTTCTTGTTCCTTCCTCCTGGTGCTCAAGCAAGGGATGGTTGCTTCTTGAATCTCAGTTGCTTGCACAAGATGGAACTTCAGAACACGCAAGCAAGTTGTAGAGAACTCAAAGGCGCACCAAGAACTCAAGCCCTAAAGCTGTTCGCAAAAACCTCTGCTTCAACGAAGCCTTCTTCCGCCCTTTTGTTTCTCCACCAAGCTTCAGGTGACACGATCCCTGCAGCCACCAGCTGCTCACCTGCCAACGCCAGCTACCACTGAGCTCTCCCTGGACTCCCTGAGCTTCCCTCAGTCAAGCTCCAGTCTCAGCTCCAGTCTGTAGCTCGGCCGTTGCAACCTGAGATGGAAAAATGGACAAACCTGCTCCAAGGAAAGGTCTCCATTGACTCTCCTTGAGTGATTGAATCCTTCCCTATCACCTGCAGCTTAATCAGAGTGTTAGCACAACATATCAATCAGAAAATCAAGGATCAGTGAGTGAGCGCAGAGAATCAGATATGTTCAAAGCGTCTGACAATGCAATTTGAATTAAAGTGATCGGTCACCGGACCGATCCAGGGCTTGTGGGTCGGTCACTAGACCGATCCACTACTTCGCTGGGATTCCCAGCTCTCGCGGCAATACACGCCTGATCGGTCCCCAGACCGATCAGAGTGAAGCCTAATCGGTCCCCCAGACCGATCAGGTCTAATGAACAGTGATCTCGGAAATCAAATCCTAAGTCCCTAATCGATCACCGGACCGTTCAGGAGCTGATCCGTGGGGGAACTCACTCACTGTTCGCTCCCTGATCGGTCACCGGACCGATCAGGAGCAAGGCAGTGAGGAAGCTGCCTGCTCCCTGATCGGTCACCAGACCGATCAGGAGCCAAGCAACACGGCAACAACCTGCTCCCTGATCGGTCACCGGACCGATTAGGAGCAACACAGTAGGTTCCCAACCTCACTGTGCGCTCCCTGATCGGTTACCAGACCGATCAGACATCGCTGGATCGGTCACCAGACCGATCCACGAAGGAGCAGCATGCCAATATCCCTGATCGGTCACCAGACCGATCCAGGGACTCAAACCTAGCTGTCCAAGTTAGGATTTCATCCACCTTAGCCCTCCAAGCTAAGGATTTTTCATCTAACTCTCCAAGTTGGGAATTTGTACCTAACCCTCCAAGTTAGGACTTTTCACCTAGCCCTCCAAACTAGGACTTTTCACCTAGCCTTCCAAGCTAGGACTTTTCACCCAACCCTTCCGAGTTAGAACTTTATCCAACCTAGCCCTCCAAGCTAGACACCTGACCCTCCAAGCCAGGACTTTTCACCTAATTCTCCAAGTTGGGACTTTGCACCTAACCCTCCATGTTAGGACTTTTCACCTAGCCCTCCAAGCTAAGACTTTTCACCCAACCCTTCCGAATTAGGACTTTTCCAACACCTAGCCCTCTAAGCTAGGATTTTCCACACCTAACCCTCCAGGTTAGGATTTTCCAACACCTAGCCCTCCAGGCCAGGATTTCCATACCATGCCTAATCCTCGATCAGGACTTAATCATAATCATCGTAATCATCAACCTAAACTAAAATCGGTGTCAACACTAAAACAACAATCAGGGCCAGACTGCATCAACAATCTCCCCCTTTTTGTTGTTTGACAACCCGATTTTAAGTTTAGGGATTCTTAATCAATTTCCTCAAATCCAGAATCATAGGGGAATCAGGATCCTCCCCTACAATATAATCATTATAATCATCCTAAACTTAACCAACTACACTCTCCCCCTTTGTCGAACACCGAAAAGGGTCTAGAGGGGTTGTTAAGTTTAACCATACTCCCCCTCAACCCTAGGGGTATCCCAGATCAACAAAGATGTGATTGATTTTGATAAGCATATGAACACATGTGAAAATGATAGAGCAAGACATAGCAATTACATACATCATACTAACATGAAATAACAACACACAAGGCATGGTAAAATAATCATGTGCATCAAGTAGACATGACATTGTAAGCATGATCATAGCGATACAGATATAAGCCAACATCCTAAGCATGATAAGAAATACATGCAAAATATCACCATACAAGCCACTAATGAACATTGGATGGCAAGAAATACATCAAAAACAAGGATAGTGGCTATACAAAAAATATCCAGACAGATAGTAGATGCAACTCAATATCATGCCATAACAAGCAAAAGTCAGGATGGACACATCCATCAAAAGGTCAGAAATCATCAAACAAAAGCAGGGAGCAGTCAAGCGTCAGCTGGATCATCGTCTGAATCATCAATGTATATGATATCCCCTGGTGAAGTGCCACTGGGGGACGCACCATCAGGAAATGTATGATGATACCACTCTTCATACCATCTGTCCTGTAGTGAGCTCATCTCAGAGACATCAGATGCTAGAGCATCGAGACGGCGATCGAAAGACTGAAACTCGGAGCGGACCTCCTGTCGCCAGAGCCCGGAAATGTGTAACTTGTGCTGCAGCATCCGCTCTAGCTCCGCAACCTGCCAGCGGAGGTCAGGAGCCCACTCATCGTAATCTGCCGTAACAGCGGGCCGCTCCTGAGCATGGTCTGCTCCTGGTAAGTCCCCCACTCGTCTTCGATCCTTCTACCGTAGCCCCTGCGGCCCGACAACAATGCCGGACTGAGTGAGCATGCGACGATCCAAGCGGCAGTCCTGTCGAACCATGGGCACAATGTGGCCCTGTGAAACATCGATGCCCACGGACTACAGCCAAGCAGTAATGATGTGGCCAAAAGGCATGTGAACCGTCTGACCATACATCTGGCTATGGACGATGATGGAGAAATAAAGAGAAGTCACTGGATCAAAGTCTACCTGCTGATGCATCCCATAGAGCATCAAGCAGTGGAATGGATGAATTTCGTCTAGGTGCTTTGTGGTGGTAGGAACAAGACAGTTTGTGATAATTTTAAACAAAATGTAACTCTTGGGAGAGAGACGCAGTGCTGCAAAGGTAGGAAACTCAGGACCCAGCTCATCGAGACCGGCCGGGCGGGGATGACCAAAGAAATACTGAAATATGCCATCAGGTGTAACATCAGCGAACGGGGCCAATAGAGGGTCAGGAAGCTCAGGATAGATCGAGTACAGATTTGGTGATCGTCGACCACCCAAATACTCTGCTAAAATCTCGTAAGAAAAATCAAGAGTTCTTTTGGCGACTCGAGTAGTGAACTCGAATCCGCCTTGAGGGCCCGGCTGGAGGTTGTTGTAAAATTCTGAGACAAGGTCATGGTTGATTGGCCTCTCAAGGGTGAGGAGAAAGCCAAGATTATAAAAAGTGACGATCTCCATGATCGAGGGACAATACTCAGTCAGGAAAGGGACATCTATCGATCGGCAGGGTAACAATTTAAAAGTCCTTGATTGGAAAGCATGTTCACAGGCGACATTCGGAAAGCGAGAGCTCGAAGAAGGCTGTGGCCTTCTGGAGGGCGCAGATGAGGAGGGGGCTTTCCCCTTCGAGCTGCCCTCAGCAACTTCTTTGCCCTTCGAAGATTTTCTAAAGAAATGAATTGATCATGACACAAGATTAAAGGAACACACAAACCACACACGAATTGGTCATGGTATAAGATAATCAAGTGAGCAAG
The DNA here is from genome assembly GCA_024364735.1 of Boesenbergia rotunda. Lineage (NCBI taxonomy): Eukaryota > Viridiplantae > Streptophyta > Magnoliopsida > Zingiberales > Zingiberaceae > Boesenbergia > Boesenbergia rotunda. Next base: position 138,351 of record JAGFNQ010004183.1, on the reverse strand, counting down.
GTCGAGTTGATCATAAGAGGATAGATTTAATCAAAGGATTATGGCAACAGATTTGATCACAGGACATAATCACGAGGTAAGACATTTGATCAAAGGTAAGATACGGAAAGGAGAGGTCAAGTCCAACACAAGAAGGTCACGACACAAAACAAACACCAAAACATGATTAGCTTCATACACATGTTCTATAGATGGATTCGTAATGAAAACTAAATCAAACACTCACTTTGGTGCCATGGGAGACGTTCTTGAAGGTTGGAAGAAAAGGCTTGCGCAAGGGAAGGCTCTCGGCGCAAGAAATGAACGCAGACACCCTTCAGCGAGACAAACTTGCCGAAAACAGGGAGGAGCTCTCGCGCAGAGGGGATCGCAAGCGATCACGCACAGGAAGAAGGAAAGCTCAGAGAAACTCACGCGCAGGAGGAAGGGGGGATCGCACGCGCAGGAGAAAGCTTCGGTGGTGAAGGGTTTTTGGTCGGCTAGGGTTTAGGAGTAGAGAGAAATCGTGATTAAAATGGTTGGTGGATCGGTCCACCAACCGCATTTTAATGCAGCTGAACAGATCACCGTTCGATCTGGGAACGCGCATATCGATCAGGCTTTGGCCTGATCGGACTGGCCTGATCCTGATCGATCGGGTGACCGATCAGGCAAGATCTTGATCGATCGGCTGATCGATCAGGATGTGATCAGTAGGGTCGGATGATGATCTGGAGGCCCCCTGATCGGTCTGTGGACCGATCCCAACAGGAATCCAGATCGGTCCGGGGACCGATCCAAAGTAGGACAGAATGTTTAGGTCAAAATTTGTCCAAGTTTCTGCGACCCCTCTGATCGGTCTATGGACCGGTCACGACAGGAAGGAGCCAGATCGGTCCGGGGACCGATCAGCCCTACGCCTGATCGGTCCGGTGACCGATCAGGGTTCCTGATACTCCCTGATACGATCTGAAACTTGCAGTTTCAGATTTTCAGAAATTTTTCTAACGAGATCTAATGAAGTTTATCGAACTTGGACATGATCTCATGACTAAAATTGATCCCTAAACAAGGATCAAAGGTCCTTATAGGTTCAATAATCACTTTGCTCCACCCAAGTGGAGTCAAACTCAATCAACACTCATTCAAGCAAATTCAATCAAGTTTTGTACCAAATTCATGTTTCCAATCAAGTTTCCTTGATTGGAATGTCCAAGTATGATCATGGAGCCAAATACACATGTGTTATGCATTGGTTTTCCCCATACTTGGTCACCAAAGTGATTTTTATCTCGTCAACTTAATTTCTCAAGGGATGCAATGACATTTTGAGAAATTGAGTTGATCCTAACATCTCACCCCATTTCTAGCAAACAAAAACGTTTTGGTAAACCTTATAGTTTGTGTGAGATGTCCCCAAAGTTACCCAATTGTATCCTAACAATTAGAACTTATCATGAAGGGTTTTTGGATGCACTTTGAAATTTATGAAGCACGACACATTCCCAACTCCCTTCTTAAGAAACTAAACTCATTTTCGGGGAGTGGTTTAGTGAAAATGCCAGCTAGGTTTGACTTGGACTCTACATGTGAGAGTACAATATCTCTCCTAGCAACATGATCCCTAATGAAGTGGTGACGCACTTCAATATGTTTGGTCCTAGAATGATGGACTGGATTCTTGGTTAGGTTAATTGTGTTAATGTTGTCACACAACACTTGCACACTTTTGTAACTCAATCCATAGTCCTCTAGAGTGTGAATCATCCACAACAATTGCGATACACTCTCTCTCCCATAGCAATATATTCTGCCTCGGTCATGGAGAGAGCAACACAATGTTGCTTCCGACTTGACCAACTAACTAAAGATGATCCTAGGAATTGGCAACCCCCACTTGTGCTTTTCCGATCCAACTTACATCCAGCGTAGTCGGAATCGGTATAGCCAATTAGATCAAATGATTCGGTACGGGGGTACCAAAGACCGACTCCTATTGTGCCTTTAAGATATCTCAAAATTCGCTTAACAGCGATTAAATGAGATTCCTTGGCACAAACTTGATACCTAGCATACATACCCACAGCGAAAAGAATATCAAGTCGACTAGCTGTCAGGTATAGCAAACTACCTATCATGCTTCGATATTGAGTCAAATCAACGGGTTTACCACTCTCATCATTGTCTAATCTTGTGTTTGTAGCCATGGGAGTGGTTACCTCTTTTGAATCACTCATATTGAACTTTCGAAACATTTCTTGTGTGTACTTCGATTGGTGCACATGGATCCCATCTCGGGTTTGTTTGATTTCAAGTCCAAGGAAGAAAGTCAACTCTCCCACTAGACTCATCTCAAATTCACTTTCCATGTGTCCAATGAACTCATTTAAATAACCCTTGTTATTTGAGCCACAAATTATGTCATCAACATAAACTTGGGCTACAAAAATATTATCACCATCTCTCCGTAGAAATAATATAGGGTCTATTTGGCCTCTAACGAAGCCCTTCTCAATTAGGAACGTTGACAACCGCTCATACCAAGCTCGGGGTGCTTGTTTAAGGCCATAAAGTGCCTTTTTGAGTTTGAAAACGTGGTTTGGAAATTCGGTACTCTCAAACCCCGGTGGTTGTTCAACATAGACCTCTTCTCTTATTAGACCATTTAGAAAGGCTGATTTGACGTCCATTTGATATAATTTGAAACCACGATGAGCTGCAAAAGCTAGCATCAATCGAATGGACTCTAATCGTGCCACGGGAGCATAAGTCTCATCATAATCAAGGCCTTCAACTTGACTATAGCCCTTGGCTACTAAGCGTACCCTGTTTCTAATGATTTCTCCCTTGTTGTTCAATTTATTTTTGAAGACCCATTTGATTCCAATGATGGTGGTCTTCTTAGGTCTAGGGACTAAGTCCCAAACTTGACTTCTCTCGAATTGACCTAGTTCATCTTGCATTGCAATGATCCAATCGGGATCATTTAATGCTTCATCAATTTTCCTAGGTTCAATTTCGAAATTAAAGCAACCTTATTAGCCTCATTCCTAAAGAATGATCTAGTTCTAACCCCATGATGGATGTCTCCAACAATTTGGTCTTGGGGATGACTAGAGGCTAATCTAGTTTGCCTTGGTGTTGGTGGTGCTTCTTGAATGGATTCACTAGACACAAACTCAGCCTCAGGATCCGGCTGATCAATGGGTTGTCTAGGTTCACCGTCATCAGACTCATCACCATCAACAATGTTTGGAGTTTCATTCAAACTTAGTCTCCTAAGTTCAAGTTGGACTCCTTCTACATTTTCTGATTGGTCATTCAATTTTGAAATTTCTTCAAACACCACATCAGAAGACTCTTCAACTAATCTAGATTTCTTGATGTAGACTCGATAGGCTTTGCTAACTAGGGAGTACCCGACTAGTATCCCTTCATCAGCCTTTGCCGTGAACTTTCCAAGGTGATCCTTGGTGTTTAGGATGAACACCTTACAGCCAAACACCCTAAGGTGTCTAACCGTAGGTGGTTTCCCAAACCAAAGTTCATGGGGAGTCTTACCTAAGAATCTATGAATGAGAACTCGGTTTTGCACATAGCAAGCTGTATTTACAGCTTCGACCCATAAGTAACTCGGTAGTGAGTACTCATTAAGCATGCTTCGTGCAACCTCTTGTAAGACACGGTTTTTCCTCTCTACAACACCATTTTGTTGTAGTATTCTAGGAGTGGAGAACTCATGTCTATAACCTCTATCTTGACAGAATTCTAAAAATCGTTGATTTTGAAATTCACCTCCATGATCACTTCTAATTGTCTTAATGGTTGATGATTTTTCATTTTCAACCCTTCTACAAAAAGAAATGAAAACATCTAAGGTTTGGTCCTTAAATTTCAGAAAATATGTCCATGTATATCTAGTAAAATCGTCAATGATAACAAAGCAATATTACTTCCATTCAATGATATGATGGTACTACAATCAAATAGATCCATATGAAGTAAATCTAATGCATTAGAAGTACTTACAGCACTTTTACCTTTATGTGCAGCTTTTGTTTGCTTACCCATTTGACATGCATCACAAATCTTTTCTTTTTTATACTTGATGCTTGGTAAGCCACGAACTAATCCCTTGTTGGCCAACTTCCGGATGTTCTTCATGTTCACATGTGCAAGTCTCCGGTGCCAAAGGGTGGACTCTTTTTCTTTTGACATAAGACACTTAGCAAAAGCATTAGTAGCACTTTTAAAAGAAACTTGATAAATATTGTCTACTCTTGCTCCTACTAGTACCGTGTCCAAGGTGTCATGTTGTCTAACTAGATATTGACTCGGTTGAAAATCAATTGTGTAACCCGTGTCACACAATTGACTGACACTTAGGAGATTAAAAGTCATCCCCTTGACTAGAAGGACATTTGAAATTCTAAGACATTCGGATATTTGAATGTCTCCTATACCTATGACCTTAAGACTATCATTGTTACCAAAATAAACATTACCTCTACTTTTCTTGTGAAGTGTGGTAAACAATGATCTATCCCCGGTCATGTGTTTGGAGCACCCTCTATCAACGAACCAAGTTGATAGATGCTCCCCCTCAATCATAACCTACACAATTCGAAAAATGGAAGATTTAGGTACCCAAACCTTGGAACCTAAAGCATCAACTAAACAAGACTTAGGCACCCATGCCTTGACAACTTTCTTTTGAACCTTGGGTGTCCTAGATTGTCTCATATCAGTCCTAGACATAAGAGACACAAATGAAGGTTCCTTGGGTCGGTAACCAATACCGGCCATATTATAAACTGCCCTTTGGGCATTCAAGATCATATCTAGGGTCTTAGAGCTAGTTGAGAACTTCTTAAGAATATTCTTGAGCTTCCCAACTTCACTCTTTAATGATTTGTTCTCTTCTTCTAGCAATTCATCATGCAAATCATCTATATCCTCAACCTTAGAGGATTTCAAACTTTCAACCTCAAGTTTCAATGACTTAATCTCATCTTCTAATATTTCAACAAGCAAGTCATCTATATTATCATCCCTAGATGCTTTCAATTGATCAATTTCCAATTGCAATGATTTAACCTTAATTTTTGACTTCTTTAGCATATTGGTTAAACATGCAATAGCTCTATAACACTTCTCAAGTTCGGGAGAAGTTACCTCTTCATCATCCGAAGATGATGAAGCCGCGTTTGAGGAGTTGGATGATTCACCACTGCTTTCCTCTCCAATAGCCATAAGTGTCACATGCCTTGTGCTCTTTTCCTCCTCGTCATCCAATGAGCTTGAGGAGGACTCATCCCAAGTGGCCTTCAAGGCCTTCTTCTTTTTCTTGGATTTCTCTTCTTTCTTTTTGGATTTCTCCTCCTTCTTCTTTAGCTTCGGGCACTTAATCTTGAAATGCCCTTTCCTACCACACTCATAGCAAGAGGCATTAGTCTTATCAAGTTTAGCTTCACTAGGATTACCTTTACCCTTGAAGCGTCGACCCCTTCTCATCATCCTTCTCACAAAATTCGTCATCTCGGAGGATGAGGAGCCGCTGCCATCTTCCTCGGAATCAGACTCGGATTCGGAAGAGGATGAAGATGAAGAGACTTCCTTCTCCTTCTTCTTCTTGTTAGATCGGTCCCCTGCAACTAAGGTAATCCCCTTCTCCTTGGGGCCTTTGTTAGTCATTTCATGCAATTCCATTTCACAAAATAAATCATCTAACTTAACAATGGATAAATCCTTGGATACTTTGTAGGCATCCACCATGGATGACCACAAAGCATTCCTTGGAAATGCTTTTAGTACATACCTCACAAGGTCGCGATTCTCGACCTTTTCATCAATCGAATGAAGCCCATTGAGGACTTCCTTGAACCGGCTATGTAGCTCACTTACCAATTCATTTTCCTTCATGGAAAGATTTTGTAATTGGTTGAGAAACAAATCCCTCTTGGCGATTCTTGAATCTCGGGTGCCCTCGTGGAGTTCGATGAGCTTGTTCCACAAGTCCTTAGCACTTGTGAAAGGACCAACCTTAACGAGTTGGTCTTTGTTCATGCCGCATTGTAGAGTGACGACCACCTTCGCGTCGGCTTCACTCTTCCGAGTTTGTTCAGCCGTCCACCGCCAAGACTCAAGTTCCTTGCCTTCATCATCCTTAGGAGGGGTGAAGCCCTCCTTCACCGCGAACCAAGTATTGATGTCCATCTTCAAATAATACTCCATCTTTGATCTCCAATATTGAAAAGCAGCGCCATCAAAGAAAGGAGGTCGGGTGGTTGAAAAACTTTCTCTCAACGCCATGGAAGATAGCTCTCGGTTGTTAATCCACAAAAACAGAACCCCAAGCTCTGATACCACTTGTTGGAAACCGGATGGCTAGAGAGGGGGGGGTGAATATAGCCAATCACTTGGACTTTAAACACTTAAGAATTTCTGCAACTCAAAGATCAGTAGCACAACGGAAAGAGTAGAAAACAGAGTGTGCAGAAAACTAAAACGAAAGCAAACCAACACAATTAGCAAGATCGCTAACAAGGAAGGTTTACAAGGTTCGGGGATAACTTGCCCCTACTCCTTGACGTGCCCTTAAGGTGGGCGATCCCTTGATCGTCGGCAGATCAAGCCCCGGTGAACACCGGATAGAAAACAACCTCCTTCTCAATGGAGTAACCTCTCCATAGCGTTTCAATCAAGAATATAGTGTTAAGCACAAAGAAACACGAGAAAGATCTTACTTAGCACTTGGCAAAGACAAGAACACAGCAAGCTCCCTCAGAGCTCCACCTAGCGACGATCTCACGCAAGAACCCTTTCCCCGTGTCTTCTCGCTGTTGGACTCGAAGCTTCTTGTTCCTTCCTCCTGGTGCTCAAGCAAGGGATGGTTGCTTCTTGAATCTCAGTTGCTTGCACAAGATGGAACTTCAGAACACGCAAGCAAGTTGTGGAGAACTCAAAGGCGCAGCAAGAACTCAAGCCCTAAAGCTGTTCGCAAAAACCTCTGCTTCAACGAAGCCTTCTTCCGCCCTTTTGTTTCTCCACCAAGCGTCAGGTGACACCATCCCTGCAGCCACCAGCTGCTCACTTGCCAACGCCAGCTACCACTGAGCTCTCCCTGGACTCCCTGAGCTTCCCTCAGTCAAGCTCCAGTCTCAGCTCCAGTCTGTAGCTCGGCCGTTGCAACCTGAGATGGAAAAACGGACAAACCTGCTCCAAGGAAAGGTCTCCATTGACTCTCCTTGAGTGTTTGAATCATTCCCTGTCACCTGCAGCTTAATCAGAGTGTTAGCACAACATATCAATCAGAAAATCAAGGATCAGTGAGTGAGCACAGAGAATCAGATATGTTCAGAGCGTCTGACAATGCAATTTGAATTAAAGTGATCGGTTACCGGACCGATCCAGGGCTTGTGAGTCGGTCACCAGACCTATCCACTGCTTCGCTGGGATTCCCAGCTCTCGCGGCAATACACGCCTGATCGGTCTGGTGACCGATCAGAGTGAAGCCTGATCGGTCCCCCAGACCGATCAGGTCTAATGAACAGTGATCTCGGAAATCAAATCCTAAGTCCCTGATCGGTCACCGGACCGTTCAGGAGCTGATCCGTGGGGGAACTCACTCACTGTTCGCTCCCTGATCGGTCACCGGACCGATCAGGAGCAAGGTAGTGAGGAAGCTGCCTGCTCCCTAATCGGTCACCAGACCGATCAGGAGCCAAGCAACACAGCAACAACCTGCTCCCTGATCGGTCACCAGACCGATCAGACATCGCTAGATCGGTCACCAGACCGATCCACGAAGGAGCAGCGTGCCAATATCCCTGATCGATCATTAGACCGATCCAGGGACTCAAACCTAGCCCTCCAAGCTAGGATTTCAACCACCTTAGCCCTCCAAGCTAAGGATTTTTCATCTAACTCTCCAAGTTGGGAATTTGCACCTAACCCTCCAAGTTAGGACTTTTCACCTAGCCCTCCAAGCTAGGACTTTTCACCCAACCCTTCCGAGTTAGAACTTCATCCAACCTAGCCCTCCAAGCTAGGCACCTGACCCTCAAAGCCAGGACTTTTCACCTAATTCTCCAAGTTGGGACTTTGCACCTAACCCTCCAAGTTAGGACTTTTCACCTAGCCCTTCAAGCTAGGACTTTTCACCCAACCCTTCCGAATTAAGACTTTTCCAACACCTAGTCCTCCAAGCTAGGATTTTCCACACATAACCCTCCAGGTTAGGACTTTCCAACACCTAGCCCTCCAGGCTAGGATTTTCCATACCATGCCTAATCCTCGATCAGGACTTAATCATAATCATCATAATCATCAACCTAAACTAAATCGGTGTCAACACCAAAACAACAATCAGGGCCAGACTGCATCAACAAATACGTAATCATTTCAGCAATTTGGGGGGTTTTCTCTGGAAAGTATGACCTATTAAGGTATCTACAATTCATCAATACGAACTCATTCTCGGTGTATCTTTGCCGACACTCCTCGGATCGGAACCAAGGTGCATCCTGATCTACCTGACCTTGTTGCGACGACCCCTCACCTTTTCTTCTCTTTTGGACAACTCTATCATGAACAACAACATGCATGTACCACAAATTACCCCATAAAGAGATAACACAAAGAAAAAACATGCAAAAAGAGACAAATTAGTTCCAAATCATGAACTAAACGTGAAAAACAAACTACACAAGTAGTTACCATTTGCCGAGACGTTGCATGATGAATTTTGTGAGGCTTGACTCAAAGAAGGAGATTTTCCTAACCCTAGGTGTAGATCTGAGATGGAGGAGGCTAGGAAGGTGTTTTTAGGGCTTGGGAGGGCCTTAGAACAAGAGAGGAGGTCGGGGCAGAGAAGATCTCGCAGGGGGTGGCACCGAAAACCCTAGGTTCGGCCACCCCCGCGCAGCTGTTTTTATTCAAAACCCACGCATAGCAGTCGACTGCCCCTGGGGCAGTCGACTGGTAAACTAACCCGAGAGTTCAGTCGACTGCCCCTGAGGGCAGTCGACTGATACTTGTGAATTCTTAGTTTTTCAATCCGAATTTCAGAAATGCGTAACTAATTCCACAAACCTCCAAAAAATCTGAAATTTCATGGAGAGTTTTGTGGAGCCTATGTTTACTTGGAAAAAATATATTTTCAAACAAATCTACTCCGGATCCCAAGATTGGCATGAAATTCAAAACTATCTAAATTGTGTAATTGAACCTTAGCCAAAAGTTCTAGTTTTGACCTCTCCTTGATGTACCTTCCCATACTTAATCATCATACATCCCTAGCACTGAGTTATATGGGGTTTACACATTAAACACCAATTTTTACCCAATATGATCGTACTTTCATCTTTTCCTCCATAAATCTCCTTTTGGTGTGTCAATTTCCTAGGATTAAGACTCAAATGAGTTTTCCAAATTCTTTGGCACATTCCTAAATCCATCTGGCACATTCCTAAATCCATCTAATCTTGTTGGAGAAATCCTCCTGAGATCCATTGACCATAGATCCCATTTTGATCTCTAGAGCTCTCACTTGAGCTCTTAGCCCTAGTCACCTCCCTAGGTAACTTATCAACAAAAGCAAGACCACACCGGTGTACCACCGGTGCTTCTTGACCTTCAACTTTTACTTTCTTAACTTTCCATACCTTGTCCTTAGTTGACTTTTTCTCTCCTCTAAATGGCTTTTCCTTGCCATTTTTGGCCTTTCCTTTGCTATAGTCATATGATACCTTGCCATATGATTTTTCACTAGCCTTTTTACTAACATTTGACCCCTAGATTGGTATCCTAGTCCTAGCCTACCATTTCTAAGGTGTTGATCATTTGGTATCATACTCAATTCCTTGGACCCTCTAATGAGTCTATCTAGGTTCTTTTCTAATTTATCAAGCTTTGCCCTCAAAACTTAATTTTCCTTTTCTAGATTTCTAACCTTAGTATCATCATGTCCATTGCGATCATTCCTAGATCTACCCATTTTTCTAGGCATGTGTCTCCCTTTCTTAGGGTTAATGCCTTGGTCCTTAAGTCTAATAACCCTAGATTTTTCATGAATCATGTATTCTTTAGTATTTTGGCACGCAATGTTATTTCTATTTTTATCATGATACTTGAAACCAAAATTATACATAGGCAAGCAATCATTGATTTTTCTAGCATTCATAAAATCATTTGAAGCATAAGTAAAGTTAGGGATTACCTCCCTTACCCTTGTAGCTCCCTCTTGATGTGAACTTCTCTTCCTTTCCTCTTTTTCTCATCTTCTTAAATGCTCCATTTTCTTGAACTCTCCTTTTCTTGGACATTGGGTGTGGTAATGTCCTAGCTCCCCGTAAGTGTAGCACCTAATGTGCTTCTTTCCTTTCTTTTCCCTACAACCCACATTAGATTTTAAATGAATGGACCCGGGTTTAGGGTTTACCTCCTTCTTACCTACTGGACACTTGTCCTTATAGTACCCCTTCTTGTTGCATCCAAAGCATATAATATGGTCATTTGACTTTGCTTTAGTGGAGGTTGGAGCTTCTTCTTGCTCCGGGATTGATGAGGGTCTCTCCTCCCCCTCAATTTTTGAAGTTGAAACCTCTTCTTCTTCCCTTGATGAAGTGGATGACCTCTCACACTCTTCTTCCACTTCACTTGATGAGGTTGGCAATTCTTTTTCCTCTTGGTCTTCTTGGACCGTTGAACTTATCTCTTTGGGTTCTTCCACTATTTGAGCTTGTGTAGGGTCCTCATGACATTCTTCTATTTTTTTTCCATAAATCATATGCATTTTTATACTTACCTACACCACTCAAAATATTATTAGGCAAAATATTCACTAATATACCAATTACCTTCTCATTTGTCTTGAATTGAGCTTGTTGCTCCTTAGTCCAATATCTAGGTCGGAATCTTTTTCCATGCTTGTCTCTTGGAATATCGAATGGTTTTTCTAGCACCACCATGCACTCCCAATCCATTCCAAGCCAATTCTTCATTCTTGTCCTCTAATAGTCAAAGTCTTCATGATTATATGGAGGCGGAGTGTTTATGTCATCACCCAACTTGTCTTCCATCATCTTTTCCTCTAGCTTGTGCTCTTTTGGCGGTTATTCCAACAAGAGCGGACCTTCGCTTTGATACCACTTGTTAGATCGTGACAAGCAAGCTAGAGGGGGGGGGGTGAATAGCGTCTTTTAGTTTTCTTCCTACAATCGTTAGTGCGCAGGCGGAATATACTAAATAAAAATAAAACCTAACGAAGAAAGAACACACATATTTACGTGGTTCGGAGATAGAACTCCTACTCCACGGTTGCCCGTAAGGTGGGCGATCCCTAATCCGTCGGTGGATGATTCTCCGAAGCACCTCCGGCTAGATCTCGTAGCTCCTTGTGGGTGGAGAAACCTCACCACAACTCCTGGGCACTACCTCAGCAATACAGGCTACTAACAAGCTTTTATCAAGCAAGTTTCGCCAAGGAAGAAAGCCTTAAACGAACTCTCTTAAATAGAGCTCGAGTTCTAAGATGGACGCTACCAGTCGACTGGTCCCACTCAGATTCGAACGTTGCGCCCAACATTTGAATCTCCAGCCATTACCAGTCGACTGCCCCTGGGGCAGTCGACTGGTCGTTTCCTAAGCCTAGAGTTACCCTTCCCGAGTATATTTCTCTCCGCACTCGAACCCTCCCGGCTTAGTTCTCGAGTACAAACACTCACACTCGGACTCTTACGACCTGGTTGACTCTTCAATCAGCAGTCTCGATCTGTTGCCTTCACGCCCTCTTCATCTTCGGCTCCTGTCCCTCAGATGCGCACGTAAGCCCTCAGCTTGCCTCCATGCCATCCTTCACGCATGCCTCGAAGTCCGCGTCCCTCGGCTCATCGTCTCTGCTTTAGCAGCCTCGATCCGTCGCCTTCAAGCCCTCTTCGACTTTGGCCCTCGTCCCTCGGATACGCACACAAGCTCGCGGCTTGCCTCCATGCTATCCTTCACGTACGCCTCGAAGTCCGCTTCCTTCGGCTCATCGTACCTGCTTTGTCCATGGTCCCTCGGATGCGCACGCAAGCCCACGGCTTGCCTCCATGCCACCCTTCACCTGAAGACATCCAACCAAGTCTATGTGTAACTAAAAACCTGCACACTCACATACACATATTAGAATACAATACAACCCTAACTTAACCATATTAACACACACATCAAAATCTATGATCCTCCAGATCATACTTGGGCCGATTGCCCCAACAGAAAGTATGGTAGTAAACTGGTGGTGTAAATCATGAAAGGATGGTAGTAAACTGGTGGCAGTTGATCCTTATAGTTTTCACCATCTATATAAGATCATTGATTGCCAACTTGGCACTTTGCTCACAAATATAAACTTGTAGGTTTTTCACTTATGATCCTGATGTGAGATGCTCAACAGATGAGCCTTGGTGACTAAGAAAATGTCGTTGAGATGGCTACGATGCTGGAGCAAACACATAGATTGGGAAGCCTGCAAAAAAGGGGGCTCGGGCTTATAACTTGGAGCACCTATGATTAAGAGAACTTAAAGAAGAGAGTTAGTATTTAATCAGGGATTTTCGTGGCAATACCACTCTGACGCTCAAGTCAAAATCGAGAGAGAGAAAGAATTAATCCAAAGTAAAAAGTGTTTAGATTAGAGAGACCTTATTTTTCTCCATGCAGGTAGTACCTTTATATTATTTTCAGTGATCTTTTGTCTTCTGCATTAATAGCCTGGGGACTGTTACAGTTGCCCTTTTTATGATCTGGCAGTTATAGTTTTCTATATATTTATGATTGCAGCTTATTCGACTGCTCCATCTTTAAGGCCTTGATGCCCCGTCTGCTAACTGTAAAGAGATTTATGATAGTAAGTTTCATTAACTTGAGGCTGTCTAGAAGTCGTCACTCAATCCGTTCCCCATTTGGGAACTATACGAGGAATGATTGCACCTGCCCGGGAGCTGAGTGTGAGAAGATCATTCTCACCAAGGAGTTGCATAAAAAGGGGGGTTTATTCACCCGTTCGAGACTTATAGGTTACGTTAGCCTACGAGTACCTATTTGAATGTTTCTGTCCAGCAGGAAGTAGTATCTTTCTAAAATGGTAGATCCGCTACCTTAACAACCCTCTTAGAGCCAGCCTCACGAATGTGGAGGAAGGTTCATACAGATACACATACAATAGGCACATGATGGGACCGAAAATTCAGGCCATTTCCTCCTAAAGATCGACATCTGGCCATTACGTTAGAATGTCATGCACCCACCATCTATGTTATGCCCTAAGGGCAGGAAGAAGTATCTTTCTAGATTGGATATTTATGAGTCGGATTTGACTCGTCCGAGATACATTATCCCGATCGAGAGCATGAGCCACCGTCCTTCATATCAACTTATGAATATTTTAGTCCACAATCGCTCAATTTAAGTTTTTTTTCCATTAAATTCAATATTAACACATCTCTCGATACAACTTGGAATCACGATACTCAATTTATGACTGTTATATTTTAATTGTTGCGTCATGCCCCTATGACAGCTAGGCCCATGACATTTTCTATCCAATGTTAGGGTAATTTACTAAACCACACACCTAAGTTTTCTAAAATGCTAAATTATGTACTATTTTTTTAACCTAGCGAATGCTTGTTCAAACGACCACCGGTTGTTTTGGTTCAGGTAGATGATGTATCAGATAACAGGTGAATCTAAAATGATTTATTCGGTTGTATGAAAATTTTTTATCAATCATCAAGATAATTCAGGAAGCGCTTATGATAGACGGTTTAGAAGCCCAGCGTCTTAGGGTTAGCGTCCTATTTGGAGAAAAAATTCCTATAAAATACATCGTTGTTGGAGATCGAATTGTGAATGCTTAGAATGATGACTAATTGTCCGCCACTGCACATAGCTTGGGGGCCTTTTGGTTTCGGTAAATGGACAAGCTAGAAGGGAGAGAGAGAGAGAGAGAGCGCAAAAGAGTAGTTTGAGAAATCGATGTGATTTAATAATTGAAAACATATGCTTTTTGTTAGCCATTTAAATGTATACTATTGCATAAATTAATTTTCCATACTACAATTAATTTGATGTTTCTCATTGTTAACTATGGCAAATCGAAACCCGACCCAAAAAATTTATCGAGAAATTTTTCGGAGGTTTTAGAGTTCCGGTCCTTTGGACGAAGGTTAAAGAGGTGTAATTGACTAAACCTAAATCTAAAAGTGGGTTAAGGTTGAATGGTTGATGTTTGGAATCTGAATTGAAACCAAAGGTGTGTGTGTCCTGAGTTTCCAATTGGGTTGGAATACTATGGCTTTTGATGAGAACAGTAGATATAATGGAATAGAATTGGCGTGGTGTTTGAGGTGATGCTAGATCCTAAGGCCAGCTACACGTGAGAGAGTTGTACATGAGATTTGATCTTATTCGTCTTCTTTGGACCTAACTGTTCTGTAAATCAACAAGTAAAGGCGATGAGTTTCCTTAGGAGTTATTTCTTGGTGGAGGTTTAATCTTGAGTTAGATCTCGGGTTAGGTTTAGGCTAAACCTAAGTTGAACCTAATTTTGATAATTAGGTTTAATTGAGGATTAATCATTAATTAAGTATAAATTAATGAATGTTATTATTTAAGATCATCCTAATTAATTAGGATAGCCTGTTTAGCTAAATACCATATGTTATCGTAGCTAAACACTATGCCTTTGATTCAGGGTATTGATTGGGATATATTGTTGCTGATTATTGGTCAGGAGGTTCTATTTTTATACGGACTCCTACTTTGAGATGAGTTCTTCTTGTTTATTTTCTTTAGATCCACTTAATCTTTATGCATGGTTGTTTATGTTTGTTGCAGTATGTTTTATTTACCTTATATCTGTTACCGTTGTTATTCTGCTTGATACTTATTGCTTGATCTTTGAGATGATTTAATTCTTGTCTATGCAGTCTCTATATTTGACATCTGATTCTGTATAGTATTCATGTGTGCATGTGTACGTAGATATAGTAGCATGTCACTTTATATTTGCATGGATTGATTTCTAGTTATACTTGCATGTGTATCTAGATGTATGATGGTTAGGTTATGATACATGTGGTTAACCTATGCTTGTTAGGTTGAGGTATGCATTGATGATTTGGTAAGGGTTGCATGTATTAGCGTCATGCATCATCCTTACATTGTTGCATACTGGCGATCATCGACTTCCTTGTGGTTTGAGCCTGTCGTCCGTTACATGATCTGCACACACGATCACTCATGGGTTAGTGGACACCATTGGGTGTGTGTAATTGCTCTGTACTGCTCTGCTCGGCCGCTCATGGGTAGTGGTTCCGAAGCATGGTAGTAGCCAGGGATCT
This sequence comes from Boesenbergia rotunda, assembly GCA_024364735.1. NCBI lineage: Eukaryota > Viridiplantae > Streptophyta > Magnoliopsida > Zingiberales > Zingiberaceae > Boesenbergia > Boesenbergia rotunda. The sequence continues at coordinate 122,986 of JAGFNQ010004183.1, read as the reverse complement.
CTCCTCTTTTCAATGACCAGAGAAGATAAGAGCGACGCTCTCCTATATGGCTTGGGGTAGGAGGGTGGTCCTCCGCTAGTATCATGTCCACTCGGTCACTCAGGAGCAGTGATGACAGAGTGCGTACAATGTCACAACCCTACCCACTCGGCGACACATATGACATGTCTCGGTGGCTTGACTGGTGTCATAGGTGACCATGTCATTACATCATGTGCATACGATGCATTGTGCACTTGATTGTGATTGCTGCATATGTTTGTCATGTACATACAGGAGATATTATGTATTTGGTGTCAATGACTTTGCACCTGCTCGTATGATATGAGCCTTTTATGATCGATAGGCTGATTTCTGGTATGTGCATTCATTTGGTACTTTCAGTTATGCATATTTTGATATTTATCTTGAGACTGTATCCTGTTGTTTCTTTATAGCTTCTACAGCTATTTATACTGTCATGCATATCTATCTCTATACCCGCAGAGCCCACTTGGACTCACCACCCGTCACCATGTTTCTATTTTCAGGTTGATTGGTCGCTAGGGGAGCCCCAGTTGCCAGTTCCAGGTCCTGACGACTTCGGCTTGGATTCTTCCGCATGTTTATGTTTTCTATTTTAGCATACTTCGTATTCTGTATTTGTTTTGCGTCATGGACTTGTATTGGGCTGTATTTGACTCGTGGTTTGTATTTTTGAGTCATCTATTAGACTTTATGTGATGTTTTACTATGTGCCTGCTCGAAGGGCAGCTCAGGTGAGTTTTATGGATTTTATAACTATGGATGCATTTCTTTTATATGTTATATCATTATTTGAGGTCAGAGACCATATATACCATATGGATGTTTGTATTAATGTTTTAAATTGTCCATCATATATGAGAGATACTATCTGATTGTATATTGGATCAGCTACTCTTTTCTCTCGGGCCGTGACACTCATTGTCCATTGTTGATGTGGTTTACAAATTTATGCTATGGTTATGCTATTTTCGTCGACAGTAATGCTAATAGACAGATCAAATCACGGCTCTACATGCCCATTCAGTTCTCATCCATAATATACATTTTGATAGATCAAAACAATAGTAGTAAATGAGTTGGATGCCAAAAAGTTTCTAACTAATTCATCTAGCGATAAGTGAGATAGATACGAAAGACTTTCCGACTAATGTGTGATGTTAGACACTACGATAAGCATTCATTTGAAACAAAAGTGTCCAAGTTTATCCTGACATCCTTGTTGAAATGCTCATGTAACTAATGTTTACTAAAGGAGAAACTTTCTTTACACAGAGCCCATATTCGACTTTGTTGAAACCCTAATTAGGCCCTGAGTCAGACGACTCCTTAACTTTTTAGAGTCGAATCAGGGCTAACGCACTAATGCGCAGACAAAGTATGGTGTATTAGTCTATTCACAGTTTCACAGGTTGATGGCCTTTTAAGCTGGTCATGTTGCTCAGCTCCACCTGTTGGTTTTCAATCCTCCTTGCTACTCTTCTAGGCACATTGCTTCCTGCAGTGAACAACTCATCGTTCTTGATGGGACGATGTTGTTTTATTCTTGCGATTGCCCGACTGATGTCGGCTATCGAGGGCCGCTTTCTCGGTATCTTGTGCAAGCATTTGTATGCAATATCAGCTAGAAGCTTTACCTCCTCTGGGTGACTTGTTCCGACAAGCCTCTTGTCGACAATCTCTTCCCAATCGGCTTTGCCATCCTCGCCTATCACCGCCTGGCAAGAGTAATATGTAACATAATAAACAAACAATTTCAAGTGATCTAGTTACATCTTTGTACATTGTGAAAGAACCTATGATGACAGCAAATAGGAACAACTTACAAGATTGATATAGTCCATTAGACCTTGCTGTGGATTTATCGCTGTAATCAGTTCAAACAGTATAATTCCAAAACTGTATATATCACTCTTCTTTGTGAACTTGTTTGTCGACATGTAGTCTGGGTCCATATAACCATATGTGCCCTTAAGGCCAGACTTTCTTCCATCGAGTGTCTCTTCCTTGGACAGACCAAAGTCAGAAATCTGAGGAATTTTTCAGAAAGAAAAGATTACTATCAGCATCATCTCTAGAACTAAGAAATTATGATGTTGATGCAGAAACAAGACCGAGCTTATAAAAATGTAACAAGGTATTGATTCTAAAGGATCTATAATGTCCAATCCATAGTACTAGTAAATGAGGCATCAGACTGTGGTGCTGTGTAGCGGATTCCTCACCTTGGCCCTCATTGACATGTCCAACAATATGTTAGCTGATTTTAGATCTCGATGTATGACAGGTGGGGCAGCCTGTGAGGGAATAATTGAAATTATTAAGTCGCTTGAGAAAGTAGTCAATGCCTTCAACCGAAATAGAACATACCCCTTCGTGAAGATACTCTATTCCGTGTGAGACATCGAATGCAATTTGCACTCTCTCTTCCCAGCTCAAAATCCTTGGTCCATCATCTAAGTTCATGGCATGTGTTCAAATGCAGTTAAGAAGCACTGAGATAGAGATACTGGCAATAAAATGAAACACTGGAATGAACATAAAGTCCATAATCTATTTGGTTTGAGTTAATTCCATGATAAAAAAACAACATAGTTAGGCATTGCACGTATATATCAACAAAGTACGAAAGCGATAATCAAAGGATAATTCTGAACTTACTATATAAGAGGGTAGCAAGATTGCCATTGGTCATGAACTCATAAACAAGCATGCGCTGACTGTTATCTATACAAAATCCAACCAAATTCACAAGATTCCTGTGGTGCAACCTACTAAGCAGAAGTACCTAAACAAATGAAGAAGGAAACAGACATTACAACCAGACGTGTACATCTAATTGTATCATCGAGAAAAAAAAAATGAACAATAGATTGATGCATTTTTGGAGCCAACTAAGTAGTAAAGTGCTGTGAACACTCCATTTCAGCTACAAGATAGAGAATGGTATCCAGATGTGCATGGCACTAGTGAGAGTGTATTATTGGCATTGATATAAACATTAAAAAGTTTTATAGTGCTTGTGCTGTTACAGTGGCACACGGTACAACCATATATATGTGGATGACTATTGACTCTGAAGTTATCAAATTGCAAATCAACTCATCAGAAATGATTTATGAACAACAACAACCGAGCCTTATCTAGTGGGGTTGGCTAGAAATGATTTATGAATGATCTATATATATATCTTGGAATAGGATTTTGCAGCAGAGAGACAATAGTTTAATAGATGCAAAAGGCATTCCTATTTATATAAGCTTTGAGTGCTAATGGTACGACTCCGTACTAGACCAACAAAGTTGGGTTTCAATGTATAACCCATTTGCATTCTTCCTTAAGTCTACTTAACTTTAATGTGAATTTTTCATTACTATATTAATCAGCAGAATTATGAAACAACTGTAACTAAATTGGACTGAGCACGCCTATAAGAAACATATTCTCACACATAAATTTTGTTTGCATTCTAAATTCTATATCAAATAGTTGGCTTCACATAATAAGCTAGATGTTAGATGTAGGAACATCCATGATCTGGGACACGAGTGTATTTGCTCTCGGAAGAATACATATTTAAACTTTAAATTTTAATGAGGTCTACTACATTTTTCATATGATCATTTTTAGAACATGGAAGTTATCTGAGGGAATCAAGCTTAAACAATTGACGATGACTAAAAACTCTTAGTGGTTATTATTGATCAAGGTTGTAAAATGCATGTAGGCAATGTTTTCAAAACTAGACTGGAGAACGAACTAATAAAGTTGCCAACTCGTTGGCTTGACTAGTCAAACCGGTTAATCAGAAAAATAAACATCATAAATTTAATTATTAACTAAGCTTAATAAATATTTAAAAAAAATAAAACTAAATCTATTGATTTATCCATCAACTTGAAAAATGATGTCATAAATACAACTTATACCTTATAGATATAAAATATTTTATTTGAATATTATGTATAACTAAACATATTATATACGAATACATTTAATTATATATAAATTATATTAATTTTTTAATAGTTTTTACATATAATTTTTTTTAATGAGGAAAAAAATTCAAATAAAAAACAAAACATGTATCAAGGAAGGTTCAAAGGAAGCAACTAACCACTAGGCTAGAAACCAAGTTTAAGTACAAAACTGTCAGTTATAAGTATTATACCAGTTTTTCCTGGTCTTTATAAGATCTAGTTTTTCTCTCCTACAGGACAAAGTTTGTTGACAATCCCCAATGTATATGGATGCAAATACAAGTACACAAGTAAACAATAATTTTTTAAAAGAAAACTTAGCATTAATTTCATTAACAATAATATATAACATCATATCAAAAAGATATATGAATTTGCATCTACCAACTATAATATGATATCAAACAAATGAACCTAAACAATTGTTGTTAAACAAAAAATTATAAGTATTACTAAATAATTAAATTAATCACCCTAACTAATTCACAATTTCATATTAATGTTTTGTAAATGAATCTAATGAAAACATATAACACAAAACTCAGCATATAACAATGCAAGTTCACCAACACATCACAATTAATATAACATTAACTTTACCCAGTGAGCTAAATACAAGTCGTTTCTTGTTTGTCTATTTGCCTAAATTGGTTTAATCTAGGCAAGAGCTTGAACTTTTACAAAGTTTAGGGAAAGAGAATATTCTGTTGCATCCACTGTGAAATAAATATTACATGGTTGTACATAGGACTCATGATAAAAATATCAATGTCAGGACTGAACACACTGTATTATGCCTAATACTCTTAACTCCCCACCCCAAAACAAGGTGGAACATAGGTACTAGCAATGTTCAACTTGTTATATAAATAAGGAAACATCTCATTAGTTATAAACATAAGAGGGTAACACTAAACAAGGCCATGAAAATGAAAAAATAAATAACTAAGCAAAGTTCTAGAAATACACAATCAAGCATGTAGACAATAATATGTTCAACCTCAGAGCAGCCAATGCATCAATAAGAGAGAGGATAAAGAGAGAAATGATGAAGACAGATATCGACAATAAATCTCTCAAGTGAGCTTCTCTCTACAGTGGCATATAAAGCAACACAAAATAAACTATCAGAAAAGGAAAGCACACTGATAGTATAGCTTGACCTTTACTAGAATAAGCAATGAGCACATGATATTTTCTCTTTTCAAATCTTAGGGCATAGTTTGACCCTTTGCTAGACATAGCAAAATGAGAACGAGATAATTTCTTTCTTCATATCTTCATTTGATTTAAGGCAGCATATATGTAGCACACAAATAGAATGGAGTTGCTTTTTAAAGGATGATGGATTATGAAAAGATGAAGGCAAAAAGAAAGGAGGTATAAGGCAAAAAGAAAGGAGGCATAGAATGAATATATAAGACAGTGATGGGAGGTGTAGAGACAAGAAGAACTTAGTGACTTGACATGGAAATATAGTGGATGAAGTTCGGAAGAAAGCAGGAGAAGAGAGAAAAGATAAGTGAAAGGAAAAGAATCAGATCAGCTCAAAAGAGAACAAATCTCGGGGAAAAAATTATGTTGGCTGAAAGAAACAAGAAGAGATTTGGCTCAAATGCTAGTAGGGAAGGTTGTTGAAGGTGTTAAAATACAAAGAATGTGAGGACCTAAGTGCTAGATAACCTAGTCTTAAGGGAGATGGGTGGATTAATTAGAAATCGGAGGGGCAAAAATGTAAAGTGGCAAGCCACTTATAACCCTATTTCTTCCGCCTCTTTCTGCCCGACGCCTCTTCCCAAGCTCTCCGTGTTCCTTGTCGAGCGGAGAGGCTGCGTTTTGGACACACGGTGGCCGGCGGTCGGAGTTTCCTTTCGAGCTCAAATCAGCCGTGTCTTCCTAGGGATGGGAGGTGAGTTGGGTTGTTATCATGGGTTGCTTGTTCTTCTTCCCCAAATCGCCGCAGATTGGAGTTAGGCCGTTTGTTTTGTTAATCGCAGCCCCAGTCGTGAAAGATCCGGCGATTTAGGGCTTGCGGCGTGGTGTAGCTAGCCGGGCGAAGAGTCGGAGAGGTACCAGCTCTGCCGATTGGTCCGATAGGTTGTCTTCGGCGACGATCTGCTTGAGGTAAGAAACAGATCACTCTAGGTGGATTTCTGATCAGTTGGTTCTTGCGATTCTTGGTTTAAGAGTATGTAGCTTGCGTTCTGGAGTTGATTAGTATCCGAATCTAGCTTTTGAGCTCCTCCTGTGTTGTTTCTTTTGTTCGATCATGGTAGATTTAGAATTCGGTTTCTGTTTGATCTGATCACGATCTTGAGTTCTGACTTCCGAATTGGAGCTTCTGTTCTTCGTGTTCTGATTTCAATTCTTTCCTTAACTATGCTGTGGTGCTTTACTGGGGTTCTTGTTCCATCGTATGATTTCTTGGAGTACTTAGCGATTGGAGCAGTGGAGTATCAGGGGGGTTGAGGTGGATTCGATGATCACAAGCTCCGTGTGTTTCTCAGGTGAGGTTCTTGTAGCTGGTAGATCTGTGATTGGTTGGTATTGTAATCTGTGTTCCTTGCTGGGAATGCCACTGATGGAGTTAATCATTGAGTTTGATTCGGTTTTTGGTGTTGTTTACCTTCTGCTATTGGAATTCTGTGTTTCTTCCTGATGTTGTTCAGATTGGTGATTGTGTTGTTCTGTGAGGGATTCTCTGTGTTGTTGCGTTTCTTCCTTGGATTGCAGTGAGTATTGGTAGGGATTTTGATTCTGAAATCTGAGCGGTGATTATCCGTGGGTGTTGGTTTAATCGTGATTAGTTCTGATTTTGGAATTGAGTGTCTCTGGTTGGGTGATCGGTTCATGCTGTGTATTGTGCTTGGGAGTCGTGATCGGTTTATAGTGGGAGTGTTTGGGTAGATTTGGATCCTTGTGTTCTCTTTATTGAGCTTGATCTTATTCTGCCGTGATTATGGAGTTGGATGGGATCTAAGTTGGGCTAGGCTGGACTTAAGTCAAACCAAGGCCCACTTAGTAGGAGATGGTCATTTGATTTAAATTGATTATATAACTACCGACTTAGGGATTGACCCTAATTTGATTTAGGGAAATTATTTGATTAGATATTAATTTAAGTATATAGCTAAGATTATATTTTTGGATGCAGGTCACTGATTGATATTTTTGCTACTTCGTTGCGGATATTATTTTCTGGACGGGGGGTTCTTACGCGCTCGGACATCAGCATATGGAGGCGGGTACCTCTGACTTATCTCTTAGATAGTCACAGCCTTATATGCTTGATATGCTAGGATTAGCGATAGGGTATTATTTGCGTGTATCTGTTTTCCGTTACTATGATATATATATTAGACCTGATATGTGATACTGACACCCTCTAGGATGTAGGATATGGTGCATAATCGTATGTGATCCTTGCATATCATGTTGATATAGGTGGATTAGATAGTAGATGCTGTTGTGACTGTCGTCATGCATCATCGTGCACCTTGCATCACTGTCGACCAGGGGCCCATTGTTGGGTAGGCTAGGTCGACAGTCATACTGACCTACCCATACGGCCACTCATGGGTTAGTGGTTGACGGAGTATGGGTAGGATGCCCTGTGCTGCTCCGCTCATGCACTCATGGGTTAGTGGACCGGAGCGTGGTAGCAGGCAGGGGTCCCTCCTTGAGTTGCCCTAATACCAGGAGATGAGAGAGAGATTTCGCCCCCATATCACATGGGGTGGGTGTAACACTCAGATAGAGATATCCCCCCAGTTCTACGGATGATGACCAGGGGTAGGGATGGCTACCCGGATATGTCATGGGGTAGGGGTGTTACATCGACAGCATACCGCCTACTCAACCGCTCTATTACCCGGGGTAGGGATGGCCCCCGGATGAGTTGAGTACGGATGGAGTCACAGCTCTACGCCGGAGGTTGGCCCCCGCTCAGCTTCCTCCCGTACACAGGTGACGATGTCTGACCGGCGACAGAGGTGACCATGTCATTGCACCATGTGCATACGTATTTCTTTACAATTGCTGTATGTGGTTGTTGCACATGATTGACATGCACATTCAGGAGACCCTTTTTCATGGTCTTGATGACCCTGCATCGCTGGTATGTTCGTTCTATTTCTCGGATTTGCTTTATTAGTATGGATAGTACCTGCGATATCTTGATAGTGTATCTCTATTGCTAGCTTAGACTATCTTGCATATATATGAGTTATCAGCTGAGTTCTATGAACTCACCCCGTAGCTCCTTGTTTTTATTTCAGGTTGATCGCCAGGAGGGTCCAGCAGCCAGTCCCATCACCTTGCGTCGAGATGTTTTTCTTTGATTTATAGTCCCTGTTTTGAGTGTCGGTACTGTGTATTCGTTTTATTATCTTCCGCTGTGTTTTTATTTCGATTTGGTTGTACTTTTGTGTGCCGTGGAGGCCCTTATGTCTTTTGACTTTGTTGTTAGTCATACCGGTATGCACGATTTCCTTGGTTTGTACGCTGGTTTGGTGTTTTGGTCTTGAGTATGTGAATTGTCCGCCGGGCGTAGGGGAAGCTGGCCGATCCGTATCGGTCAAGCGACTCCTCGGGGCGTGACAGAAGGTAGGAATCATCAACTAGAGAGTCACTAAGAAAAGGAATCTAAAAGAGGTTGTGCATGCCTATATAAGAAGAGATCAATAGTGGTTAGCATATGAGGAGGGAAAGCACTTGAAGATGGTCTTACGACTCTTACCTCTAGATCACACATTGAACAGTTGTTGATATCACCATCTCTCCATTAAAGCAATGGAGCTTGGTCTCAATTCAAGGAGATAGATCTAGAAGTAGCAAAAGCAATTAAAGGCTTCAGCGTGACATAGAGGTTATTGTTGCATTGGCAGCAATAGACATAGCCAATGGTGAAGGCGCAATAATCAATCGAGGAGGACCCATGATTGACAAGTGTGAGACAGGTGATTGAGCAATGAAGGTCTTCAAGGCATTGCCATCCAGCAAGAGTTCCACCATGGTGTGGTTGAGGAACCTGATTTGGTGGATGAGGGCGAGGCCATGACAACTCACAACTGTGAGGAGTTGCAGTCAAAACATGTGCAATGAAGGATTGTATCGGATGTAAGCAGGTGAATGAGGGAATTGCTCTTGCACTATTGTGGCCACAAACATTGTATAAGATGGGTGGTGCCACTGCCACCTTATCCAAATGAAAAAGCCATAGTTCATCGAAGAAGAGAACAATGCTGGAGGAATTAGTGGCAGACGACCATGAAAACCTAAACGATAGTGTTCAAAAATGACCTTCTTGCTAGATTAATTGCTCAATTAGTGGGGGCAAAGGACTTCCTCTTTGATGTCGAGGTGGAGGAACGAGCAAGCGATGACAAGCACTAACATTGGGAGTGTATCACTTGCATCTACAAGAATAGACTAAGTTATTGTCGTCTGAATTGGTTTTGATGAAGGAAGAGAACCCCTATGTTTGCTAAGTGCTAACACACATCCATTGTAGTGGGACCTGAATTGGAGAAATCAACAGAAGGAGAGAGATGGCTTGGATGAGGGGAGGCCACTAGCAACAATGGTGGTAGCCTTCCCCCTAAGGAATCACTCTTGAATTTAATTCAATAAGAGGGCTCTAATACCATGTTGAGTTGAGAGAAAGAGAATTTTCTTTTGCATTCATTGTGACTATTACATCGATATTACTTCTAATTTATGCATTAGGTGAATAATTCTGTTGGTTTAGTAGCCTAGTGGCCCTATTACTCTTACCAAACATTAACAAGCTAGGAATTGGTTTAGCCTATGTGATCATTATGCAGTCATATCTGAATTTCATGTCGTCCCTTGTGGCCAATAAGTGGATTAGATAGAAGCTTTTAAGACAATGTTATCAAGTTCTTTTTCAGGCACTTATTGTCCAGTAGATTACCTCCGTTTGGAACTCCTTGTCACCTTGTCTTGAATCACTTGCAAGCATCTTAACAGCCACCAATTCACCTGTAGGCATTGCAGCTTTACATACTGGCCCAAAAGATCCCTGCCCTAGTACTGTAGTAAAATTCTGCGTGGCTTTCTTAATGTCCCTGATTAACACATTAGACCATTGATGAACTCAAATCTCCGAATGATTAAACCAGTGCCTCATCAAACATCCATTTTATTGCCCTATCTTACTGAAAGAAAATGACTTTACCAACACATTGTTCAAAAATATGCAAAAGCTTCGATCATGCAACACAGGTCATGTCTATCAATTTTACTATGTATCCAAGTCTAGGAATGTAAGATTCATTGTTACATAGTCATGTATGAAATTACTATTAAATCCTTACAGCACGAAGTACCAGAAATCACAGAATGTAAATATGTGTTAAATGGTCATCAAGCATGAATAGTCATTAAGTGAGCTAAATTGATAGAAAGAATGTTTTGCTTTTCCTACACTGAACCACATCTTGCTTACACAAAGAACAATATGCATCCATTTTTCACTTTATAGTGCTAAGAAATACTGAAATGTGCCACTCTTAGCTATACTAAGCTATGAAGAATGCAAATGAGGTAGGCTAAATAATATGTATGAATAAGAACTGTTTGGGGAGCTAATGGTTGTGTTCGGTCTTAGAAAAGTACCGATACAAAGGAAAGAGGTCAACTCGAGTTGGATGAAAGAGGCCAATCAACAGCATGAATGCAGTATGAATAAACACCAAAGATAACAAATAAACAAAAAAAAAAAAAATTAAAAAAACATACTTGTATGAGTATCTTGGAATGGCTGAAAGAGAAGTGAAAAGGTCTTTATTTTGTTGTGGATTCCAGTAAGCATTCTTCTTTGCCATGCATAGCTTGCCAGAATCCACATGAGAAACAGAGATTGATGCACTTGAATCAATGCTTGTGTGAACTCCATTTGCATGTATAGGAAGAGTTGAGCTGACATCTTTTGGATGAAGCCGGCCCCAAGAATGCTTTCGGTAGAGCCTCATAAAAATCAGTACACCACAGCCTATCAAAATTCCAACTACAACACCTACTGAAACCCCTATAGTGATCTTCAATGTCTGATTCCTCATTACTCAAGACCTTTAAGAAGATAAAACTTTGAAGGCCTACAATGCAGAAAGTAGAATATCAAGTTTTTCCTCAAACCATATGTTTATAGAAATAGAGTACCGCAATCCCAATAATTTAGGCCAACAAAACTACGTATCGTCTGTATGGTTCCAACAACACAATTTTTGCATATAATATTAGCAAGTAAAATGCAAATAGATCATCCAAGTCGCATAAGGAATTTACATAAAAATTTCCATATGTAGCAAATGAAGCGGGAAAGACCAATTGAGAATTACCTTGTACGGATTAAAACTCTGGGCATTTGGTGTATCAATTCTTAGCCCAACTGTGCACTAATTACTCCGGAGACCGTGATTTACCTCCCTCGTGATGGCCTTGGGACGGGTGCGGCGGGGGCGCTGGGGGCGAGCGATTTCACCTTTTGTCTGAGAATTACCCTGTACGATCTGCAACACGCCCAAACAGAACTAGCTTTAACAATCTAGTTCAACTTGCATTCAACATCATCTACTGTCGAGGTCTGCAAATGACCCAAAATAACAGATTACAGGAAATTAGTCCGGCCTATCACTTCGATGCCCAAATCCCTCTGCAATCAATCACAACCAAAAAGAAAAGCGAAAAAACTAAAATTTCTCCACAAACTCAAGATTCTGGGGTACTCGAGGCCCAAAAAAAAACATCCAAGAAAGAAAAGGAAACAAAGTTCCTTATCACCTCATCGCCAAAACACAAACTTTACCCAATAAAACAATAACAAAAGGAACACTAAAGGAAAATCCAGACCTGATAAATTGACACGAAGCGGGTTGCATTAGATGGAAGCTAAAACCCCAAGTCAGCTCGGCATCAAATGCACGCCGCTCGATCAAAGCAATTGAATCCCACTTCGGATTTCTCGCCCCTCTTGTCCGCATCAATCAACCGGTTGTTCTCATCGACTTGGAGAAGAAGAAGCCGAAGCGATGGACTCGATCGGGGAGAGACGGAGACGATGGAGTCGAGCGAAAGAGTACGACGACGAATAATCCCAGGTCTGTATAGAACCGGCCAACCCCATAGATTGGACAGGCGAACCGGCCGGTTCGGACGGACTCTAGTTTGATTTTATTCTGCCTACTGCTTACTAAAAGAGGGTTTAAGGAACATCGGGAACGAATCAACACTGACTGCGGAGTTGTTTAATTATTTTTTAATTTGTTTTTAAGATAAAAAATGCTCATTGACCTGCCTGCCGCATTCTTAAGCTGATTTGGTCAACCAATCCAAGCTATTACGGAAGAGAACAGAAGTCAATATCGTTGACTTGGATTTGAGCATTTTTTGACCACCCCACGTGCTCATTAGAAGAAATGAGAACTGTATTTTTTTTTATTTTATATTATTCATCATTTGTTTTTAAGAAATGATAATGGTCCAGCAAGTTTCCAGTTGATTGTAAGATGATGAATTTATTATAATAGGATATAGATAGGAATGGTAATGAATTGAATTTAAATAAAATTATATATATATATATATATATATATTAATGAGGTCTTAAATATTTATTTCATACTCATATATATTAAAGGATTGAATATCTTCTATATTAATAATTTTTTTTCATTTCTATTCAATTATATCATATTAAATATATATAAAAAATTAAAAAATAAATTAAACATCTATATAATCTAATTTAACATTAATAAAAATAGTTAATAGGTTTTAAAAAAAATCTTATATATATATATATACATATTATTTAATCGGTATTCAGTTCGGATATCGGATATTAATAGTCCTTCCATATTTTCTTACATTCGGGTCGGATGTCGGATTCTTCATTCAGGTCAGAGAAAATTGTCATCCCTACATATAGATTAATTTTTAATGGGCATATATTTTTAGAGAAAAAACTTTTCTCATCTTCTACCTACTCCGGTGATGGCGATAAGCAGATATGATATTTTACCTGAATTTGAGGATGGATTGTGATAAGCATTTAGGTATGCCTAATGAAAAGAGAACTTTTTAGCATAATTGGTATCCATTGTTTATTATAATAAAATTTGGGATTAATTTTTAGCGGTATAAAAAAATAATCATTTGGTGTTTGCCATCCCATGTAAAGGTAAAGAGCTGCCGTATTTGGATAAAATTCTCCCTGTGATTTATATCCTTCCAAGTATATGAGATATTCGGGAGGGGCCGCTGATAACTTCACCTTTTGCATAGAAGAAATGAGAAAATGATTGTAGCAAAAAAGTGAGTGGTCGATTAGAAAATTGTGAAACTTGTTTTGGAGGAGTTAATAATCGTGCAAAGCAAGTTGAGTGGTTATGAAATTTCATGAATTTGTTTATGGGAAATGTTTGATATGCTTATTTTTTGAAAATTTAAAATTTTAAAAAATATTTTTAGCATCATTTTTACAATAATTCTTTATAAAAATTGAATTTTGACCATTTCAAACACATTTAGTGAGTGGTTCATAAATATAATATTTTTAAATCTTTCACTTAAAAATATGTAATGGATGTGTAGGGTTTTTTTAAGAAAAAATTGTCCTAAACTCCCTGCATATAAATTTAACTTCCTCTTCAATTTTTGCATAAAAAAAAATTTGTTTTCACTCTCTACATACAAAGTTTTATATATTTCAACTATCGATTTATCGAATTATCCTTAATTTTTTTAGGTATAAAAGTCTGAAATAAAGTATAATTCTTTCTAAATTCAGTATCATTTAACTAAAATCTAATATATTTTCTATCAAATTGAGTATGACCTAATCAATTCATCATAAATTAATCGATTGGTATAAACTCCTAATCAATTGGTCAAGTAGAAAAAGAATTATGCTCAATTTGATGAAAAAATATACTAAATTTTAATTTAAATGCGTTGAATTTAAAAAGAATTATACTTATTTTTGAATTTTTTGTGATGTTCTCTCATAATTAATACAACTGATTAATTAGGATACCAATCAATTCCTAATCGATCGAAGCTCCCCAATTGATTGCCTCAATTGATTGGAGTAGTTCCAATCAATTGTGGGTGGCTTTCATCAATTCTCAATCAACTGGATTTGAAAAAAGGGACGTACTTAATTTGATAGAAAATATACTATATTCTAGTTATATGATACTCAATTTAGGAAAAATTATATCTCATTTTGATCTTTTTATACTTAAAAATAATGAGGGTAATTAAGTAAATCAGTATGTATTAGGGAGTTGAAGCAAATAATGTTGGACCAGGTAGCAGACAAACCTGGGGTGACCGGCCCAACCCCACGGAAGTTTCCCACCGGTCACCAAGGTAAATCGGGAAGCGCTCGCGGTGAGTGGTCTAAAAGCCCAGCGTCCTAGGGGTTGCGTCCAATTTAGAGGAAAAATTCTTGCAAAATACGTCATAGCTAGGGATCGAACTGCGAATGCCTGAGATAGCGACTAGTCGCCCTACCGCTGCACCATAGCCCCGAGGACAAAAATGATTAATGAGGTTTTTCCAACCTCGGGTGACTGGCCCGGTTCCATGGATCAATGGGGTGTCATGCCCCCCCCCTCCATTTTAATAATATTATTTTAATATAATTTTTTTTATTTTTTTAGTATAGAAATTTTTATTTTCTTAGTATATAAATCATTTGGCTCCTATTAAAATAAATATTTATTTTTGTCTAATGGTAAGTTTAATTTTTCTTTTACTACACCTCCAGAGTTCAATTACTTACGAGAACTAAATTTTAAATTTTTTCTCTCTCTATTTTATAGATTTTAACTAAATATATGTTATGCATTTTGAAGGATTGAGGAGGTCGTTATTATACTTAATAATTATTTTTGTTATGTGGCCTCCAAACTTAAAATCCTAAATCCGCCCCTGGTCAATGCATATCTTAGAGAACGCAGTAAACAGACATAGGTATGCCAAAACAACCCTCTAAATTCCCCCAGTTTCTTGCTTCTCCTTACCCCTTGCATTAACTTGAATGTCGGAGTAACCACTTTGAGTTCATCCTAAGCACCCATTTTAATCTCTCTTTAAGCGTTGCAAATAGAGATGACAATTTTCTTCGAATCCGATATCCGACCCAAATGAAGGTGGATATAGAGGGACTATCGATACCTAATATCCGACCCGAATACCTAATTAAATAAAAATATATATACATTGAAGATTTTTTTTAAAAATCCACTAATAAGTTATGTTGATGTTAGGAATAGGTTATATAGATGTTTAATCTATTTTTAAAATTATAGATATATATTTTTTAAATATGATGTTAATTTCAATGTACTTTTATTCAACGATATAGTTGGATTGAAAAAAGAAAAATTATTAGTATACAAGATATCCAATACTTTAATAGGTATGGTTATTTGGATAAATATCCGATACCCGATGGGTATGAGCACTGAGGATATAGAATTTTACCTGAACCCGACCCATTATCATCCCTAGTTGCAAATCTCCCATGTGGTTTCTTCACCACCGAAGCATTCAAGCTATTCCCCTTCGTTGTTGCCTCACGTTGACTCATCAGATCACGATCTCAGACAGGAATAAATTGGTGATATATGTGAGAACTCACCTAAATTGAGATGTTGAGTGTTGGTGCAATCTTCGTTAGGTTAGAGTTGACCTAGTTTGACTAGGTTCGGGTGAGCTTGGGTTTTGATGTTTAACAATGATGGTTGAACATTATGTGAGTCAAGTGGGTTAAGGTTTACTGGAATTGGTGAACTCCAGGTGGATTGGGGAGATAGCACGCTGACACTGTTGAGGCAATCTGTGGTCCGGAGTGACCATGAATTTTGATATTTGGGCAAAGGGTTTAAGTTAGGATTACCCTTGTGTATTTGATATGTGTATGTGAGTGTGCAGGATGTGCATGATACACATATTGACTTAGCTGGACAGTTTCAGTACAGTAAAGGGTGGCATAGAGACAAGCTGCGGGCTTGTGTGCGCACCTAAGGGACTATGGAGAGCAGGGACGATGAGCTGAGGGGCGCGGACTTCGAGGCATGCGTGAAGGATGACATGGAGGCAAGCTGGAGGCTTGCGTGTATCCGAGGGACGGGAGCCGAAGATGAAGAGGGCGCGAAGGCAATAATCGAGGCTGCTGATGAGGAGTCAGTTGAGTCGTGAGGATACAAGTGCTGTGTGATTGTACTCGGGAAATCATAGGGTTCGAGTGCTGAGAGAAGTGTACTCGGGAAGGGAAACCCTATGTGTGTGAGTGGACCAGTCGACTGCCATTGAGGCAGTTGACTGATAAAACTCACAAAAGGTTTTCGGCTGGGGACCAGTCGACTGCCCTGGGAGCAGTTGACTGGTAAAGTCAAAAACTAGCCATTACAGCGAGTCGTTGGACTGCTGTTTGGCTAACACCAGTCGACTGCCCTGGGAGAAGTCGACTGGTGGCGAGGGTTTCAGCCTTAGTCCTATTTAAGAGGACTTCGTGTTGGTTGAAAGGTTTGATGAATTTGGCTTTAGGTGAGAGCCAAATAGTAGTCTTGGTGCTCAGATATTGTCGAGGTGTTGTGGCGAGGTTTCTCCACCCACAAGGAGCGACAAGGGCTAGCTGGAGGTTATCCGGAGAGTGATCCACCGAAAGATTCTTGGTATTAGTCACCCTTAGGGGTGAATTCCAAGTAAATCTCTGTGTTAGCATTGTTTTCTTATTCTTCATTGAATATTTGTATTGTGCTAACCCGTTTGTAGAGAAAGAAACCGAGCAATTGCTATTCACCCCCCTCTAGCAACCGTGCAAGATCTAACAAGTCGTATCAGAGCCGGGGCGCTCGTCTACGGACTAACCGCCGGGAGAGCAAAAGGCTAGAGGAAAATGGAAGGAGAAGGTCTGCTAGGATGGGATATTCGGATTCTACCTTCGTACGACCGCGACGATTTCGCGTATTGGAAAGGTAAAATGTCATATTTTCTAATGACTAATATTGAAGATTGGATGTGTATAGAAATAGGCTTCGATTCTCCTAAGGACAAAAACGGAAGGATTCTTAAGAAGAAGAAGTGGACCGAGGAGCAAATTCATCAATATGAAATCAATAACAAGGTAACCAAAATGTTAATCAATTTAATACCTAATGACATTTTGGATAGGATAGGTGAGTATAGGGATGCTAAGGAATTATGGAGCAAGCTAGTAGGGCTTCATGAAAACCCTACACGAGTAGAAGAAGAAGAAGAGCCCAAGGAAATGGACTTAATGGTCCTAGAAGAGGAGAAGGACCAATCGGATGAGGAGAGGAGCTCGACATCCGAAGAGGAGAAAAAGGAAGAAGAATCAGCTACCTCCTCAAGTGAAGTGGCACAAGAAGATAAGAAATCATTTCCAATGCCGGAACAAGAGGAAGCATCCACTTCATCCAAGGTTGAAGAAAAAGTCAACATAGCCTCCACCTCCAACAAAGCAAAGAAAAAGGACCATATCATATGCTTTGGATGCAATGAAAAGGGACACTACAAAGACAAGTGTCCAAATGGTAAGAAAAAGGAGGTACACTCTAAACTTATCTCAATTCAATTAAATTCTAACGTGAGTTGTAGGAATGGAGAAACCCAAGAGAAAAGAAGAAAAATTAGATGCTTCACATGTGGAGAGCTAGGGCACTACCACACCAAGTGTCCAAGAAAAGGAGAGCTAAAGAAATTGGGACACTTGAAAAGATGGGAGAAAGAAGAAAGGAAGAGAAAAAGTTCACATCAAAAGGAGGCTACAAGGGTAAGGGAGGTAATCCTTAACTTGAAGTTTAAATATAATTCAAATTTAAATTCCTCCATGCATGATCAAAATGATATCAATTATTCATCCATGCATACCTTAGGATTTAAATATCATGATAGGAGTATGGTTTGTATTGTAGATCAAAAATCTAGAAAAATCTTGCATCATGACAAATCCAATACCTCTAGACCTAAGGATCAAGGCAAAGGTCCCAAGAAGGGGAGGCATATACCTAGAAAGGTGGGTAGGTCTAGGAATGCCCAAAGTGGACATGCAGATTCTAGGTTTAGGAACCTAGAAAGGGAAAATCAAGTTTTAAGGGAAAAACTTGATAGATTAGAGAAAACCCTAGAGAGATTCACTATTGGATATAAGGGTTTAGATATGGTGTTGGGTGGTTTAAACCGCACCAATGATAGATCGGGGTTAGGATACCGGTCTAAGAACTCCCATGCCAAGGGGAAGAAATATACTATGGTAGCATATGATTATGGCAAGAAGGGGGAGTCCAAAAATGGCAAGGGGATGTCATTTAGAGGGAAAAAGAAGGACTTAATCAAAGACGAGGTGTCTAAGGTTAAGAGTGTCAAGTTTGAAGGCCAAGAGTTACCGGTGGAACACCAATGTGGCCTAGTGATGGTTGAGTCTGTTGATGCAGTCTGGCCCTGATTGCTGTTTTGGTGTTGACAACGATTTTAGTTTAAGAGAATGATTATGATATGGAAAATCCTAATCTGGGAGGTTAGGTGGATTATGATTAAGTCCTGATCGAGGATTAGGCATGATATGGAAAACCCTAACCTGGGAGGTTAGGTGTGATGATTGTGATGATTATGATTAAGTCCTAATCGAGGATTAGGCATGATGTTGGAAAATCCTAACCTGGGAGTTAGGTGTGGAAAATCCTAGCTTGGAGGGCTAGGTGTTGAAAATCCTAACCTGAGAGGTTAGGTGTTGGAAAAGTCCTAATTCGGAAGGGTTGGGTGAAAAGTCCTAGCTTGGAAGGCTAGGTGAAAAGTCCTAACTTGGAGGGTTAGGTGCAAATTCCCATCCTGGAGAATTAGGTGAAAAAGTCCTGACTTGGAGGGTCAGGTACCTAGCTTAGAGGGCTAGGTTGGATGATGTTCTAACTCGGAAGAGTTGGGTGAAAAGTCCTAGCTTGGAGGGCTAGGTGAAAAGTCCTAGCTTGGAGGGCTAGGTGAAAAGTCCTAACTTGGAGGGTTAGGTGCAAATTCCCAACTTGGAGAGTTAGATGGAAAAATCCTTAGCTTGGAGGGCTAAGGTGGATGAATCCCTAGCTTGGAGGGCTGGGTAGAGTCACTGGATCGGTCTGGTGACCGATCAGGGACTGTTGGCACGCTGCTCCTTAGTGGATCGGTCTGGTGACTGATCCAGCTATGTGTGATCGGACTGGTGACCGATCAGGGAGCGCACAGTGAGATTGGGAATCTACTGTGTGGCTCCTGATCGATCCGGAGACCGATCAGGGAGCAGGCTGCTTCCTTGCTGTCTTGCTCCTGATCGGTCTGGTGACCGATCAGGGAGCAAACAGTGAGTGAGTTCCCGTGCTGATCAGAGCCTTGGATCGGTCCGGTGACCGATCAGGAACCTTGGGTTTGATTAAAAAGTTACTGTTCATCTGCTTTGATCGGTCTGAGTGACCGATCAGGATCCAATCTGATCAGTCTGGTGACCGATCAGGCGTGTATTGCTGTGAGAGCTGGGAATCCCAGTAGAGCAGTGGATCGGTCCGGTGACCGATCACTTTAATTCAAATTTCACTATCAGACGTCGTCAGAGCGTCTGATCGTATCCGATTTGCTGATGTATGTGATATGCTTTGTGATCTTCTGCTCTAATGCTCTGATTGAGTTTCAGGTGACAGGGGAGGATTCAAACACTCAAGGAGAAGTCAGAAAGTGCTTTCCTTGGAGCAGGTTTGTCCCTTTTCCCATCTCAGGTTGCAACGGCGAGCTGCGGACTGGAGCTAAGACTGGAGCTCGACTGAGGAGCTCAGTGAGTCCAGAGATAGCTCAGTAGAGGCTGGCGTTGGCAGAGGAGTAGCTGGGAGCTACAGAGATGGTGTCACCCGTCGCTTGGCGGAGAAACAAAAAGAACGCGAGAGTTGAGTTCAAGAGAAGAGATTCAGTTTTTGAAAACCGGTGTGTTCTTGCGTTCTGCTGCGAGAAGCTTGCTGCTCTTGAGTTCTTTATCCATTCTAAGCAAGCTATTGAGAAGCATACATCATACTTGAGCGCTTGAAGGAGAAAACAAGAAGCTTGGAGTCCGACAGTGGGAAGACACGAAGCAGACGGGGTCTGCGTGAGATCGCCACTGGGTGGAGCTCGGGAAGCTAGCTGTGTTTAATCCTTGCTAAGTGTTTGAGTAAGATCTTTCTTGTTGTTGTTTCATTGTGCTCATTATATATCATTGTTTGAAACACACTGTGGAGAGGTTTCTCCACCGAGAAGGAGGTTGCTTCATATCCGGTGTTAACCGGGGCTTGATCTGCCGACGATCAAGGGATCGCCCACCTCAAGGGCACGCCAAGGAGTAGGGGCAAGTTATCCCCGAACCTTGTAAACCTTCCTTGTTAGCGATCTTGCTAGTTGTGTGTGCTTTGCAATCATTTGTTTTCTGCATACTCTGTTTTTCCATTCTTTCCGCTGTGCTACTGATATTTGAGTTGCAGAAATCGTGATTAGTTTTCAAGGGGCAAGCGATTGTCTATATTCACCCCCCCTCTATAGCCATCTCATTCCCAACAGAGTCATTTAGGGAGGTGGCTAGGGCTAAGAGCTCAAGGGGGAGCTCTAGGAACCTTTGGGATATGTGGTGAATGGACCTTGGGAGGGTTGATCCTAGAGGTCTAGATGGACTATGGAGTGTGCCAAAAGAATTGGAGACGGACTTGAGTCTCAATTCTTGGGTTTTGACACGATGTTTTTGAGTTTCATGCATGGAAATATGACATTGGGGTCATATTGCATGAAAATTGATTTTTGATGTGTAATTGCCATGTAAATCAATGCTAGGAATGCATTGTGGGTTGGCATAGGCAAAGATATCAAGAGGAAATCAAAACTAAGACTTTAGGTCAAGGTTCTATTGAACTTTTTAAGCTAGTTTTGGATTTTATGTCAAACTTGGGAATGGTGATAGATACATTTTGAAATGTATTTTTTCCAAGTAGGTATGGGTACCACAAACCTCTCCACAAAATTTGAGAATTTTTAGAGATTTGTGAAATTTTTAGCGTATTTCTAATTTCGTCAGAAAAGGCTGAAATTCTGATTTTAAGAGTATCAGTCGATTGCCCCCAAGGGCAGTCGACTGGTAAAGGCTGTTTTGTGTATCAACAGCTGGAAAGGTGTTCAAATGGTGTAAAATAAGTATATGGGGGGCTAGTACACTGTGTTTAGGATCATTAGGGATTAAAAGATCCAATAATTGGGTTATTATTGGAGTCTTTTTGATGTTAGGCAAAGAGGGAGAAGTGTTGGGTTTAATTTGGGAAACCAAACACACCTTTGCGGGAAACCCTAGGTTTAGGGGGAGCTTAGAAGAAGGTGGAGCATGGTTGCTCTATTCTTGGCGTAAGGGAAACCTTAAAGAGGTTCTTAAAAAGCCTTTGTAAGTCCAATGTAGGGGGAGCTTTGGAGAAGCTTTAAAAAGTCCGTTTTGGTGAAAAGTCTTAACTTGGAGGGTTAGGTGTGGAAAATTCCTAACTTAGAGGGTTAGGTGTGGGGATGCTTTGGGATAGGATCCATGATTGTTTGCATTTGCATATGCATTAGCGGTGTAAGTCCAAGATGGAGTCTTGGCAATGTAAGCCCAGTTATTTAATTAGCATTGTTTTTACTATTTACTACTATTTGTTTTCCCTAACTTAAACGTATTGCCAAACATCAAAAAGGGGGAGATTGTTGCGGCAATCTGTGGTCTAGAGTGACCATGAGTTTTGATGTTTAGGCAAAGGGTTTAAGTTAGGATTACCCTTGTGTATTTGATATGTGTATGTGAGTGTGTAGAATGTGCAGGTTACACATATTGGCTTAGCTGGACGGCCTTGGTACAGTGAAGGGTGGCATAGAGATAAGCCGCGGGCTTGTGTGCGCACCTGAGGGACTATGGAGAGCAGAGACGATGAGCTGAGGAGCACGGACTTCGAGGCATGCGTGAAGGATGGCATGGAGGCAAGCTGGAGGCTTGCGGGACGGGAGCCGAAGATGAAGAGGGCGCGAAGGCAATAGTCGAGACTGCTGATGAGGAGTCAGTTGAGTCGTGAGGATACGAGTGATGTGTGATTGTACTCGGGAAATCCTAGGGTTTGAGTGCTGAGAGAAGTGTACTCGGGAAGGGAAACCCTAGGTGTGTGAGTGGACCAATCGACTGCCATTGGGGCAGTCGACTGATAAAACTCACAGAAGGTTTTCAACTGGGGACTAGTCGACTGCCCTGGGAGCAGTTGACTGGTAAAGTCAAAAACTAGCCGTTATAGCGAGCCGTTGGACTGCTATTTGGCTGGCACCAGTCGACTGCCCTGAGAGCAGTCAACTTGTGGCGAGAGTTTCAGCCTTAGTTCTATTTAAAAGGACTTCATGTTGGCTGAAAGGTTTGACGAATTTTGCTTTGGGTAAGAGCCAAATAGTAGTCTTGGTGCTCAGATATTGTCGAGGTGTTGTGGCGAGGTTTCTCCACCCACAAGGAGCGACAAGGGCTAGCCAGAGGTTATCCGGGGAGTGATCCACCGAAGGATTCTTGGATTAGTCACCCTTAGGGGTGGATACCAAGTAAATCTCTGTGTTAGCATTGTTTTCTTATTGTTCATTATATATTTGTATTGTGCTAACCCGTTTGTAGAGAAAGAAACCGAGCAATTGCTATTCACCCCCCTCTAGCAACCGTACAAGATCTAACAGACAGAGGAAAAGTCCTAGTGGGACTAGGTGAAGTCCAGGTGAATTAGGGAGATTGCACACTGACATGAGAAAGTCTTGGTGGGACTAGGCACACCTAGTGAGACTAAGTGAAATCCAGGTGGATCGAGGAGATCGCACGCTGGCATGAAAAAATTCCTAGTGGGACTAGGTGAAGTTCAGGTGAATCAAGGAGATTGCATGCTGGCACGGGAAAAGTCCTAGTGGGACCAGGTGAAGTCCAATGGATTGGGAAGATCGCACGTTGGCACGAGAGAAGTCCTAGTTTGGAACTAGGCAAGGGAAAGTC
Source organism: Boesenbergia rotunda (assembly GCA_024364735.1). Lineage (NCBI taxonomy): Eukaryota > Viridiplantae > Streptophyta > Magnoliopsida > Zingiberales > Zingiberaceae > Boesenbergia > Boesenbergia rotunda. The sequence goes on along the minus strand of JAGFNQ010004183.1, from coordinate 99,922 downwards.
TAAGTCGGTCCAAGATTTGATCAGACACTTGGTGAGAAAATCTTAACAGGTCACGGTTGACCAGGGTTAAGTAAGGGAACCCTATACTTGAGAGATAAGCGAGTTAGGGTTGAGCAGTCGATTGGGTGATCGATTAAGGGGCTTACCAATCAATTGGGTGATCGATTGGCGCAAGATTATCGCAAGAGCATAATCATGCTGAATCGATTGGGTAATCGATTTAACATCCTCTCAATCGATTGGGGAATCGATTAAGGAGGACCATAATCGATTCAACATTCGATTACGAAGGTACGAGAGCACAACAAGGCGTTGAATCAATTCAGCAATCGATTAAGATCTTCTTAATCGATTGACTAATCGATTAAACTTTAAAAAATAGTCGTTAAATGGCTAGTCAGACATGGTAAACAATTAGGTGAACCCTAGGTCGCGGATATATAAAGTTTTCACATAGGTTGAAGTGGCATCTTTTTTGCAGATCTTCCTCTCCTTCCATCTCCATTTCAAAAGAAGTCTTGGAAGTGCTACTGCATTTCCAAGGTTCTAGAGGTGATTCCAAGATAGAAAAAAGTAAGAAAAGCAAAGAGAGCTCATTGTTGTAAATCTTGTAAGATTTTATTTGTGTTTTGCTTATTCTTTGTTTGTTCTTCGTGTAAGCTTGTACGAGACTTTTACGCCTCAACAAAGGAGATCTTTCATAGTATATGAGAGAGTGAGGAAGAGCGGATCCTTGGATTAGTCACTTCAATGAGGTAGATACTAAGTAAAATCATAGGTATTAGCATTGCTCAAGTTTCTGCTGTGATGAATCTTCACCGAGCAAAAATCGGAGTTAATCACCCCCTCTAGCTCGCCTACTAGTCCTAACAAGTAGTATCAGAGCTAGCTCACACTTCTTTGGACTCATCGCCAAGAGAGAAAGAGCTAGAGGAAGAAGAAGAAGTTGAAGAAACTCTAATTTCAAGAAATTATCATCAAGAGGTTTTAACTTAAAAAAATGGAGTTCAGCTATGACATCCGAGCACCTCCACTGTTTGACAAAGCCAATTTTGATCTTTGGAAGACAAAGATCGAAAATTTCTTTATGATGGAGATAGAGCAATGGTTTGCTCTAATAGAGGGCTTTGAAGCTCCAACAACCAATAAAGGAAAGCTTCGCAAGAAAACTAAATGGAATGAGGAGCAAATCAAGAGATGCGAGATCAATGACAAAGTGACCAAATTGTTGGTCAAACTATTGTCAAGCACCATCTTGGACAAAATTGGGCATTATCAAGATGCCTTGGTAGGGATTGCAATTTTTCTCGTGGGTTCAGGGCCCCGCGAGGAAAACCCAAAATGGGGCAGGTTCGAGGGGCGTTATCTGGCATGGGTTCGGGTTCTGGGATTTTTTTCAAATTCTAATAGTGGATTGGGGGTGGGTATGGGGATGCTATCCCCATCCCCAAATCTGCTCTGATAGCCCCAATAGTCTCGATAATAATAATTATAATTATAATAATAATATAAGTATATTTTATATAATTTTTCATAATATCTAGAGTTAAATTTTAATAGCGATCAATTTGAGACGGAGATCGGGATGAGTATGGGGATTTAATACCCATGGGTCTGGGATGGGGACTCCCCTATTAGGTAAAATGGGGGATCGGGACGGGGATAGAGGTGAGGATACAATTCGGGGATGGGAATGGGGATGACAAACCCGCCTCGCCCCACCCCATTGATATCCCTACGCTAAGGAGCTTTGGAGCAAAATAGCAAAGCTTCATGAAAATTCCTCCACCTTGCCAAATCAAGATTCCGAAGAGGGAGATTCATCGGAGGGAGCAAGATTCCTCTTCCTTCATCATCGGAGGAAGAGGATTCGGAGGTTAAACCTTGCTCAACATCCGAGGAGGAAATTCATGAAGCATTGGCCAAGGAGAAAATTCAAGAGGCCTCCACCTCAAGGATTGAGGGGGGGGGGGCAAAGCTTATTGACTTCGGAAAAAGAAGAAGTCTTTACCTCTGGATCGAGTGAAGAGTCATGTACCACCCCTATAAGCAAAGGTATAATAAATTTAATTTGTAAAAATAAAGATCATACCATTTACTTTGAGTGTAGGGGAAAATGCACTACAAGAGTAAGTGTCCAGAATTGACCAAGAAGAAGGGTCAACTGGCGTCCAAGGCCAAAGAAAAATCAAAGGAGGTCAACCCCGTGGTACAAAAGGATAAGAAGCACATTGTGTGTTTCTCATGCAATCAACAAGGACATTATCGAAACCAATGTCCAAAGGGGAAGGATCCGACCAAGACCAAAAGAAGGAGCTCAAATCAAGAGGGTGTCTCCAAGAACAAGACTAAGATACCATTAGGTAATGATGATCATTTTAATCATGATAAAATGCATGCTAGAGATAAATTTTATCATTTTAATGTCATTTATCATCAAAATAGGAGATATCAAAAACCTAAGAAAAACTATAGAACCCTTCATGCTAGGACTATCACACCTAAGGTTAGGGAAAAATCTAGGACATCTCATGGTAGACCTACAAAGAGCAAGGCCAAAAAGAAAAATTTTCAAGGCACCTATGAAAAATCAAGGTTTGAGGACGTAATGATTGAAAATTAAGTTTTGAAATCAAAACTTGATAAATTAGAAAAATCCCTTAAAAGAATAGAAAACTTATTTAAGGGATTAAAAGACCAAAACCTAGGTTTAGGAAATCAAGGACCCTCTAGGGGCAAGAATGGTTTGGGTTACAAACCTAAAGTTAAAGAGGGAGGACCATCCTATCATAGAGTTCCATATAAGTATGGAACTAAACCTAGGTCTAGGAGTCAAGTCAAGGTCATAAGGGAAGTCATCCCTAGAGTTGACCAAGATAAGACAAATATGACTAAGGCTTCGGAGAAGCCTAGGAAAATAATTAGGAAGATATCTAGGAAAGTTATCTCTAGTGAATATCTAGAGCACTCAAAGAGCACCAATAGATTTTGGATTCCTAAGAATATGCTCGCCGCACCCTAGATGGGTTTGGTGAATGTCAACTCTAATTGAAAGGGTAATCAATCCAACCTTGATGTAGTTGATATTTTGGGATATTTCAATGATTGGTTACCCTTGAAAATGAGAAGTTTCATTATTTACTCTTAAGGAGTAAAATTGTGCTAAACTATGTTTTTAGAAGATTGAACTTGATAAAATTGGTACCACTAGATTAGAATTCATAGATATGTCATGTTGGGAGTTTTGACATTATCTTGAAAAAATTAGAGGCAAAATTAGGATTATCAATGGTTTAGCAATAAGTTATTGATATTTAGATAGAAAATCTAGGTATTTTCTTTTATATTAGTATGTCATGATTTGTATGCCCAATCACATGCTATGACATCATAATTTATCATTCATATTTTATTATGAAAATATCATATGTCATGTTATACATGCATCATTTAGTTAAAATGATTTTTCTTTTGAAAATATCCATATGATGCATGTCATGATCATTATCATGCATTATTTCATTTTATTGAAATTAAGGAAATTGACATTAATTGACATTCTAGGTAGATGATCAAATTTATAATGTCTAGTTAGAAATGCATGAACCCTAGTTTAGCGAGAACCAATTTGTACATCTCACAAGACCATAAGCTGTCTTGTATGTGTTGAGACACATTAGATATAAGTTAAATGTTAGGTTGATTAATAAAACTCAAGGTGTTGATAAAGTGCATCTATCTGAGTTTTAATTTCATCTAAAACAAGAATTTAAGCGAACTCCAATCATTGGGAAAGCTAATATACAAGTCATGTGCATCCAGCCCAAAGAACATGGTTGGAAATTATTTTTAAAAAACTTTTCAAAATTATTTTAAAAAATCTTGGCGAATACTATCTGTTGATAGCACTCATCATTGATGAATGTATACAAAATGGAGTGAAACATTGAAGTTTTTCAAAATTTCCAATTGTGTCAATATTTGAAAATGAGTTATATTTTCATAAAAAACTATTTTTCCAAGATAGTATATGTCATAAATAATGTCTATATAAAATTTCATGATTTTTTAAATTTTGTAGAATTATTTAGGAATTTCTAAAATTTGAATTTGAATTTATTTTTAGAAGTCAGACACTCCCAATCGATCAGGTGATCGATTAGGACATACACCAATTGATTGGGCAATCGATCGATGAAGATTTTTGTGAGCACAGAAGCTCACGTAATCGATCAGTTTATCAATTAAGGATGGCCGTAATCGATCATTTAATCGATTAAGGTACGATTTAATCGATTGAGACTCAACACCAATTGATTGGCATAACTGAAATTGTCTGATTTCAGTCTATTAACCCAATTTTGGATAACCTAACAATCCCTAACCCTCTAGAATACTTTTATAATTATATTTGGGTGAATTTCTTGATGAAATAAAAAAGGGAGATAGTTTCGGTGAAAAATTTGGGGTTAGACAGAGGTTTTGATTCAAGTTTTGAATTTTAAAATCTTATAACTTCGCTTTGAGTTTTTCTAAAGGTTTAAGAACTCAAAACTCATTGTTGGTGCAATGATAGAGGTTTAGAGCATGTTTTAAGAGGGAGATCTTCCTTCAAAGTATGTGTTTTAATTTTTCTTTGGGATAATGAGAAGATGAAGATTGGAAATCTTCATCGTGATGAAGGCTTAAGGTTGAGCATGGGCCATAATGAATGGTATGGGACTTTCATTGGATGCCTTTGACCATATAGATTCTTGAGGAGAGTTTTTAATGTGAGTTAAAGGGGGAGAAATTATAAGGCTAATATGGATTAGTTTAGCTCAAACATATTATCAAATATCAAAAAGGGAGAGATTATTGGTGCAATCTTTGTTAGGTCAGGATTGATCTAGTTTGACTAGGCTGGGTGAGTTTAGGTTTCGATGTTTGACAATGATAGTTGAACATTGTGTGAGTCAAGTGGGTCAAGGTTGTCTAGAGACTTAACTGGTAAAGTCCAAGTGGATTGGGGAGATAGCATGCTAGCACAGAAAAAGTCCTAGTGGGACTAGACACACCTAGTGGGATTTGGTGAAGTCCAGGTGGATCGGGGAGATCGCATGCTGGCAAGAGAAAAATCCTAGTGGGACTAGGCACACCTAGTGGAACTAGATGAAGTCCAGGTAGATCAGGGAGATCACACGCTGGCACGGGAAAAGTCCTAGTAGAACTAGGTACATCTAGTGGACTAGGTGAAGTCCAGATGAATAGGGGAAATCACACGCTAGCATAGGAAAAGTCCTAGTGGAACTAGGTGAAATCCAAGTGGATTAGATAGATTGCACTTAGGAAAAGTCCTAGTGGAACTAGGGGAAATCACACGCTAGCATGAGAGAAGTCCTAGTTAGGAACTAGGTAAGGAAAAGTTCAAGTCAGTCAATGATTTGCTCGGACACTTGGTGAGAAAATCCTACCAAGTCACGGTTGACCAGGGTTAAGTAAGGGAACCCTAGACTTAAGAGCCAAGCAAGTTAGGGTTGAGCAATCGATTGGGTGATCGATTAAGGGGCCTACCAATTGATTGGGTGATTGATTGGCGTAGGATTATCGCGAAAACAGAAGCATGCTCAATCGATTAGGTAATTCAACATCCTCTCGATTGATTAGGCAATTGATTAAGGAGAGCCGTAATCGATTTAGCATTCGATTACGGAGGTATTGTGCGAGAGCACAGAAAGGTGCTAAATCAATTCAGCAATCGATTAAGATCTTTTTAATTAATTGGCTAATCTATTAATCTTCAAAAAATATCTATTGAACGACTAGTCTAACGTGATAATTGATTGGGTGAACCCTAGGTCACGAATATATAGGGTTTTTACGCAGATTGAAGAGACATCTTTTTTTGCAAATCTTCCTCTCCTTCTATTGTCATTTCAAGAGAAGTCTTGAAGCATAGTGCTACTACATTTCCAAGGTTCTAAAGTCGATTCCAAGCTAGAAGATAGCAAGAAAAGCAAAGAGAGCTCATTATTGTAAATCTTGTAAGATTTCATTTGTGTTTTGCTTGTTCTTTGTTTGTTCTTTGTGTAAGCTTGTATGATGCTTCTTCGCTTCAATAAAGGTGATCTTTCATAGTGTATGAGAGAGTGAGAAAGAGCGGATCCTTGGATTAGTCGCCTCAAGGAGGTGTATGAGAGATTGAAAGACATCTTTTTTGCAAATCTTCCTCTCCTTCTATTGTCATTTCAAGAGAAGTCTTGAAGCATAGTGCTACTACATTTCCAAGGTTCTAAAGTTGATTCTAAGCTAGAAGATAGCAAGAAAAGCAAAGAGAGCTCATTATTGTAAATCTTGTAAGATTTCATTTGTGTTTTGCTTGTTCTTTGTTTGTTCTTTGTGTAAGCTTGTACGAGGCTTCTTCGCTTCAACAAAGGTGATCTTTTATAGTGTATGAGAGAGTGAGAAAGAGCGGATCCTTGGATTAGTCGCCTCAAGGAGGTGGATACCAAGTAAAATAAGAGGTATTAGCATTGCTCAAGTTTCTTCTATGATGAATTTTCACCTAGCAAAAATCGGAGCTAATCACCTTCTCTAGCTCGCCTACCAGTCCTAACATTGAGATGGTGAAACCTAGGGAGATCCTATTGAGGGTCATAAATCTATAGGCAACATGACTTGGGGTGAGATTATCACCATAGCCCGACGAGATTTCCATACACTAATTGATCAAGCAGTGCAACGAGTTCTGAAGAAATACCCAACACCCCAGTCACCTTGACTGAGGTGTCATCCCCCGAACCACAACTCTTTGTCTTGCCCAAGTTAAAGTTTTGTCTAAGATCCAAAACACTTCATTTCTTTGATACATATGTGATGTGGTGGATAATGAAGGTTTCCACGAGGAAGGATTAAAGTAGAAGTCAAGCGCATGTGAAGGTTAAAAGATTCATCCGACTCCTTCATCCCTGTCACCCAACTCCTATTACTTGATTACCAAATTTCTTTGACTCAGTTAACTTGAATCCTTCAATTTCGTTACCCAATTTCTTTGACTCGGCCCTATGGGTCATCCGACTTCCACAATTCGGTATATCTGATTCCCTCAGCTCTGTTACCCGACTATCATGACTTAGTCACCTGGGCTCCTCGAGTCAGTACATTCAATCCTCACAGTTTATCACAATTGAGCTCCCTTAGAACAAACCTCTTCAAACTCAGTCTCTATCCGATGTGACCCATCAAAGACATGGGAGGTGACATAATGACTTCATTCGTGGACCGTTCCTCCTAAAATATATAGAAAGCGTCAACACTAGGGGCGGCTTTAGCATCCCCCCCGCCCCCATTTTTAATAATCTTATTTTTTATATAAATTTTTTAAATTATTTTTTAATATAGAAATTTTTAATTTTTTAGTATTAAATTATTTGGCCCCTATTAAATAAATATTTATTTTTGGTTTAATGGTAAGTTTAATTTTTCTTTTCTACACCTCTAGAATTCAATTCCTTATTAGAACTAAATTTTAATTTTTCCCCCTTTATAGATTTCAACTAAATATACATTATGTATTTTGAAGGATTAAGGAGGTCATTATTATACTTAATAATTATTTTCGTTATGCAGCCCCCCAAAACCTAAAATCCTAGATTTGACCCTAGTCAATGCATATCATAGAGAACACAGTAAATAGATGTGCATATATCAGAGCAACATATACACATTCACCGCTCTATATAAAGTTGCCCACTCCCACGGACATAGGTATGCCAACACCAACCCTCTAAATTCCTCCAATTTCTTGCTTCTCCTTAGCCCTTGCATTAACTTGAATGTCGGAGTAACCACTTTGAGTTCATCCTCAGTGCCCATTTTAATCTCTCTTTAAGCATTGCAAATAGAGATGATAATTTCCTCCGAATTCGACAGAGAATATCCGACTCAAATGGAGGAGGGTATGGAGGTACTATCGATACTTGATATCCGACCCGAATACCCGATTAAGTAAAAAATATATATACATTGATTTTTTTCCAAAATCCACTAATAATTTGTGTTGATATTAGAAATAGGTTATATAGATGTTTAATCTATTTTTAAAATTATAAATATATATATATTTTAAATATGATGTTAATTTCAATATACTTTTATTAAATGATATAGTTGGATTGAAAGAAAAAAAATTATTATGATACAAGATATACAATCCTTTAATGAGTATGATTATTCAGATGGATATCCGATACCCGATGGGTATGGGCACGGAGGATATAAAATTTGACCCGAACCTAACCCATTGTCATCCCTAGTTGCAAATCTCCCATATGGTTTCTTCACCACCTATTCCCCTCCGTTGTTGCCTCCCGTTGACTCATCAGATCATAATCTCAGATAGGAATAAATTGGCAATATATGTGGGAACTCACCTAAACTGAGATATTGAGATGGTGAAACTGTTGGATCGGGTTGGACCGGCTAGAGGGGGTGAATAGACGGTAAAAAAATTATGAAAGTGGAAGCACTCGTCTTTAAAAAAGAAACTTGGTCGCACGTTGCTTCCAAGGCAATGGACGCTCAATAAAAATCTCCTTGTGGCGGAGAAGCCTTACAAAATTAGCACGCTAGACTTTTAGAGAGTTTACAAGAATGAATTAATGAATGATTAAAAAGAAAAACCTCTAAGTCTATTTATAGCTTAAGAGAATAAATCTGGATTGTTGATTGTTGATGACTTTTCTCTTGGCCGTTGATCCATGGATGTAATTTGGATGGTTGATCTTGGATGGGATTAAACTGCATCCATTGGATTTGATTAAAGGATAATGTAACATTATCCTTTAAGAAATAAAGTTTAATTAAAACTTTATCTTTCCTCGAGATGGCTGTTGGAATCTCCATGTCGCTGTTGTAATCTCTAAGTAGTAATATCGGCAATATTTTATTGCCATCACCCTTTATCCCAAATGGTAAGTGGGTTAGCGTGTGTTGTTGAGGTCTCGGGTTCGATCCTTCTTGGCACCAAATAATTTTCTCTTTTTTTTTGGGCGCTTGGACCAGTCTTTTTGATTCTTCGTCTTCTGGGTGATTTCCGGCCAACCAGAGTTAGGCTCACCCGAACCCGACTTCGGCTTTTCGCCCCTCGAGCGTCCTTCCTCCCAGCTTCTCGTCCCTCGGACACCGCGTGTGTTCTTCTCGCTCCACCGACGTACTCTTCCGCAGCTTCCGCATCCCTCGGATTGTACCGAGCCCGTCGACTCACTTCCCCGTACAATCCTTCTCGTCTGCTACGTCTTACGCTCGACTTCCTCCGTACCTAAGCTCCTGCACACTTAGCAGAGAGATTAAACATACCAGGACCTAACTTAAATTGGTTGATCACATTAAAATCAACCAGGGGTACTTACATAAACATGGGGAGATCCTATTGAGGGTCTTAAATCTATAGGCGACGTGTCCTGGGGTGAGACTATCACCATAGCCCGATGAGATTTCCATACACTAATCGATCATGCAGTGGAACGAGTTCCGAAGAAGTACCCAACACCTCAATCACCTTGACTAAGGTGTCATCCATCCCCAGTTGAGTGCCAATGAGCCCAGCAGACCCTCCTCATGCCACCTTCATAAATCGCATAGGAAGACCGTGGTAGCACCCAAAAAGAACTCAAATAGATTGATGGCAGGAGCATAATTAAGGGAAAGAACCCTTGTGTGTCTAAGAAAGGAACTCCAGGGCACACCTTTCTCAAGCCAAGTTCTAGAAGATAAGCTACCATATAATTTCTGGACACCATGGCTCAGGGAATATACACCAGTTCTACTGACCCCAAGGACCACCTAGACAAATTCGAGAATGTCTCCATACTTCACTAGTACACCAATGAAGTGTTGAGTCTTTCTAATGACTCTCTTGTTAGTTCTTGTAAAAACCTAAGACACATGAATTCTAAAATACGAAAAACTCACATATAAGAAATACAAGAACAAGAAGATCTAGTTTCATTGAATACATGACATAACAACATGAAATATAAATAAATAGCAATAAGGAACCTGATTGAAGAGTCAACCTTGTCTTTAGCGTCGTCCTAACAATCCAGAAGTCCTTGAGGAAGAAGAAGTAGCTGAAGCAAAGGGAGAAGATCTTCTAAGGGAATTAGGGGTAACAGCGCCGCACAACTTCTTGTCGACGGAAATAAGAAATTAGGTCAAGATAATGTCCTAAACCCTTGGGGGCCTCCCCTTTATATAGGAATTCAATCCATTATCAGCCCATTGATGATAACGGATTGGATAAAGTGTTCTACATATTGAATTCACATCCAATAACCCGAAATCCAATAACCTTAAGTTAGATTACTTAATAGGTTTTAGTATCGCAAGTCTATTAAATCACATGTAAGCCCACATAAAGGATATTAAATCCAATAAACTCCCACTTGGGCTATTTGTGTTCATAGACAACACGTGAATATAACTTTAGTTGATATCATACTTAATGGATATAGAATATTCTTGTAAATAATTTGGTCCATTAACTTCATTGGTATAGGACTAAAGATGTCATATCTACTATATACGAACGTAACAAGCCCCAACAATAATCACAATACCAATGTTATTAACGACATAGATCAAGATGTGGACGTGTAGATGAAAATTATATGAAATGTGATCAATAAATGTTAATTTCCAACTGGTCTTAAGGTGACCTCAAAAGATATTATATCATATTTGTAAATACTTTATGCTAAACTGCAAGTGCAAATGATAATCCAAACTTTATGATTGTAACAAGGAATCTATATCGTCCAACAAACACATAAAATCCCATGAATATTTTAAACTTTTAGTACGTACAATAATCAAAATAAAATGTTTATCTTTATTATCAAATATAGAGCAATGAAATAAATACATACTCCCACTAGCTAAATGAGTTCTTCTTCCATAAGAATGACTCTTATATCCATAACATGCGCATGAAACATCTTAGGCACCAGGCCTTTGGTGAGTGGATTGGCCAACATGAAATCTATACTAATGAGCTCTACCATGACCTCAAGACTCTGAACTTTTTCTTTAACTGCTAGAAATTTGATGTTGATGTGTTTAGACTTTGACGAACTACGGTTGTTCTTGGCATAATGCTCTACGACTTTATTATCATAGTAGATCCTTAGTGGTATGTCATTGTCATCAACAATCTGTAATGTTGTGATAATGTTCTATATATAGCCAAATCTCATGATTGGATGCTTGATAGCATGCTACCAACTCTTCCTCCATAGTAGAAGTGGCTACTAGTGTCTGTTTGATGCTCTTCTAAGATATATACCCTCTAATAAGTATGAAAATATAGTCCAAAGTGGACCTCCTGATGTCTAAGCATCCAATAAAATCGGAGTTTGAATAACTAATCACCTCCAGGTGATCTAACCTCTGATATGTGAGCATGTGTCTTTTAGTTCTTTGTAAATACCCATCACTCTCTTTACCACTTTCTAGTACGATGATCCAGGGTTACTTACATATCTGCCTAACATCTCTACTACAAACACCATATCTGGTCGAGAATAAACTATACATGAAACTTTCTGCTGTTCATATTGGTGCAAGATGCATCAGTGATGTCCTCCTCTATGTGTTTCAATGTTTGACAATATGGTTAAGTTAGTGATACATTGAACAAGGGAAGGGTAGTCAAGAAAACTGGACCAAAGTGAACCAAAGTCCTAGTTAACCTATGCACTAAGTCCTCGTTCTAAGAATTGGGCACTAAGACCTGGTGAGTGAAGCTGGGCACTAAGACCTGGTGAGTGAAGCTGGGCACTAAGTCCTGGTGAGTGAAGCTGGGCACTATGTCCTGGTGAGTGAAGCTGGGCAAAAGTCCTGATGAGTGAAGTTAGGCACAAAGACCTAGTTCGAGGAATTGACCACCAAAGTCCTGGACCTAGGGTTTGGGCACGAAGTCTTGGTCCGAGGGATTGAGCAACTTAGCTGAGCGATGACTAAGGACAGAAGTAGAGACAGATCGAGGTTCGGACGTCTCGAGATTTGAGAGTATCGAAGGCTAAGCAAAAGTCCACCCGAATGGATTGGGTGGCAACTGTCTCCTGAGAGGAGTAGGTGAAAGGCGCGTTCCCGGGGGTGGGAACTTGTGTTGGTTCGACCTAGGGTTTCGCGGAAATCCGAAGTCAGAACCATTTTATTAAGGCTAAGATTGTATATGTATGTGCCTTGTATTTATGTATCTTGCAGGTACCTAAAAGTGAAGACGAAGCAAACAAACAAGGCTGGAAAAGGGGCTCCTGGGCGTCCCCATTGAAGGAGGCACCCTAATGGAGCCAGGCGCCTCATTGAAGCAGGCGCCTGTGTTCAATGAGGCACCTCAATGGTCCAGGGCGCCCTGGTCAAGAGCCTTATCAGCTGCTGCGAGTTCGGTGCGGAGATAAGCTTTGACCAAGCCCTGTGAGGCGCCCCATTCATCACAGGAGCCCCAATGAAGACTATAAAAGGGGCTTCAACCCCTCAGCTCACAACACAACTTCCAAGATCATTCTGAGCTTTCTGACTGACGACAAAGCGCTAATGATGAGGCTCTGTGACCAAGGAAGCTCCGGGAGGAAGTGCGCGGCACTTCGGAGTTCCAGATCGACCAAGTCTTCAACTTTTGTTTGGTTTGAATTTTACAATTTCGCACTTATTTTTCATATCTTTTGATTGTAATTTCTGCACTGTAAGACGGGTTTCTCCACCTCCGGAAAGTCCGGAAAGGAGACCATTAGTGGACGGGTGTTCCCGTGCTTAGGCCTTGGATATACTGACCCTAGGGGGTTGGGAACCAAGTAAAAATCCCGCGTGCGCTGTGTTGTTTATTCATTCTTTTTGTTTTCCGTTGTGCTACTAACTTTGTGTCTAGAACGAACCAAAAAGTTTTATGAAATTTTTAAAGGTTTTTACGGTCGATATTCACCCCCCCTCTATCGACGGTACCGGTCCAACAAGTAGTATTAGAGCCAGACTGCTCTTCACCGGACTAACCGCTGACGGAGCAAAGACGCCAGGAGTTGAGGGGGAGCCCAGGGGTGAATCAGGTACATTTTATTTTAGATGTCATTTTTTAAATTACATATTACATGCTTTAAGTGCAGGGAGAGAGGACACTATAAAAATCAGTGCACTATTCGTAAGACTCGGATCTCACCACCGGCAGCGAAGGAAATATCAACGCCAGGAGTCCGGAGGGACAAGAGTAACGTGCAGTGCTTCAAATGTCAAAGGCACGGACAATACAAGAATAAGTATCCGGCGAAGGTACGGAAAATTTACATTCCAAAAAATTTATAAATTCCTACACTGCCTTATGATAATATAGATAATTTTTCTGATAAATTAGAATTATTGCATAGTCAGATAAATATCTTGCATGACCACTTAGAAAATGTAAATAATGCTAAAATATCAAAACTTAATTGTTTAATCCTGAATGTCAATTCAGTAATTTCTAAAATAAATTATGATAATTTTAATTCTTGAAGTTCTGATAATTTTAATTCTGGAAATTATGATAATTTTAATTCTAGAAATTCTGATAAATTTTAATTCTGAAAATTCTGATAATTCTGAAACTTTTGATAATTCTGGAAATTCTGATAATTTTAATTCTGAAAATTTTGATAATTTTGATTATTCTGAAAATTTTGATAATTCTAAAAATTCTGAAAATTCTGATAATTTTAACTCTGAAATTCTTAAGGATAATCTTAAAATTATTTCTGAAAATATTAAAGACAATATTGAAATGCTTAAGAATAATCCTGAAATCAACTCTCAGATTATTGAGGATAATTTTTTAATTCTTAAGGATATTTCTGAGGATAGTGTAGATGAAATCTTCTTAGATGATAATTTAATTATCAAATTTTCAAATAATATTAAAGATTATTACAAAACATTAACTAGTGACCGAAATTACTCACCTACTATGAGGATATTGAAGGATGTGATTTTAATGATGAGGATGAGGAGGAGATTGAATTTTCTGAGATCAAGACTATAGTTAATAAAAATCACAAAGATTCAAATAAATCAGAATTATTATAAAAACTTGAAAAGATAAATAAAGAAGAAATAGTAAAGGAATCAAAAAATTTTAAAATAATGAAAATGATGAAGCTAAACCCACAATTACTATCTAACCCAGAAATTTTGAAATTTAAATCTAATTAAATCTTAACAATTTTTACCTTATTTATTTCAACCTTAAATAATCCTTAATTAACTTAATTTTAATTATCCTTAATTAACTTAATCTTAATTAATCCTTATTCAATTTAACTTTAACTAATCTCCAATTAATGCAAAATCAATTAATCTTCAATTAATTCAAAGTCAATTAATCTTTAATTAATTCAAATTCAATTAATCTTTAATTAATTCAACTTTAATTAATCCGTGATTAATTCAAATTCAAGTAATTCCTAATTAATTCAATTAACCCTTAATTTAATAACTTCGATTAATTCAACTTCAATTAATTTTCAATTAAGTCTTAATTAATTCAACCTCAATTATTTCTTAATTTCAATTAAGTCTTAACTAATTCAACTTTAATTGACTTTAAGTAATTCTTAATTAATTCAACTTTAATTAATTCTGAATTCAGATCCACTTAATTTTTAAGTAACTTAAACTCGAATTAAATAAAATCTTACCCAAACCGCAACAATTAATTTAATAAAATTAAATATGTCAAAGTGGGTTGACATATTCGCAGGTTCACACGACATGTATCAAATCGGGAATTTGATACATTTTTAGAAACTTAATTAAATAATCTAAAATGTTTGACTCATGCAAAACTGTCATGCCATGCATCTGCTATTTCAATAAAATTTATGTCATTTCATTCATATTTAAATTTATGCATGATTTAGAACAGTTATAGGAAAAAGACTAATTAAATCTTGAACAACCTAGTATTAGGTGGAGGTGAGATGATAGTACATTAGGGAAGCCCTTCTAATAAGGTCAAGTATATACTACTTGATCTGTTTAGTCTGGTGAAATTAGCCGAAGCTACTGATCCAAGACCTAAACTAGTTAGACCAGAATTTTTCAAAAAGTAACTTTGAAAATGAATTTTCGGTAAAAGGCTTTGTCAAGGAAAGGGTTGTTGCTCCAATAAAGCTACGACCAAAGAAGGTCTTGTGCCTTGCCAAGACCTGGAAGTCAATTACTGAAAATCAAATTCAATTTATTGTTTGTTAAATTTAAATCTAACACAAGTTTTGATTAAGTCTTAGATTTAACAATAAATTAAGAAAAATTATTCAAGTATCTCACAAAACACCCATAAGGCAACCTTGCTTGCTTGTACTAAGACATCTAAAATGGGTGAGATGTTAAGGACTAATAAATTAAAAAATATTTTTCAAAATTATTTTCCAAAACTCTTAAGATATTTTTCTAAAAATTTATTTTCAAAATAGTGCTTTAACATAATAATGTTTTTATGGATTTCATGATTGTCTGATTGTTTATACATATTATACATTTTCAAAATTATATCTTTTTGAAAAATTGTTTGACATGCACAATTAGACACAAGCCTCTTAGGTCAACACTAAAGTTCTTTAAGACACTTAGATAGAGTCAAACAGTGTTGGTGTCAGGGGGAGTTGTTTTTCAAAGTTTTGTTTGGATCTTTCGAAAATTATGCTTTAAAAACTATCTTCAATCCAAATTGAATTTTCTAAGATTATTATCATACTACCGTTCATTCTTTTGATATTGATAAACCCTAATGACACAGAGGAGGTCTACATCATGATCTACAAGGACTCACAGGATGTGTCAAATTTAGGGGGAGTCTAAGTCAAAAGAAAACTATCTGACAAAATATTTCTTGAAAACTTTGCTTGGCAATTAGTTTTGGAATTGGTAGATAATTCTTATGATTTGTACCAAATCCTAAAGACTCAGAGGAAGAGTACTTATGGTCAACAAGCTTCCTAGGACTGGGTCAAGTTTAGGGGGAGGTCAAATTAAAAGAGTTATTAAACATTTCACAATAATGTGTTTTCATACACTATATTTTCAAAATCTTATCGAAAACATAAGTAATTCGTCTTTCAAAATATTATTATTTTAAAATGTTTTTGTGGCTTATCAAATCATTTTTGAAATACCTTTTGAAATAATATTTTCCTAAGTTTGGAGAATTTCCAGGACACTTAGGGAAATGTCCTTGTAGTTAACAAGGTTTCCTAGGATTATGTCAGACTGGAAAAGAAACCAAGTCAAGAAAATATTATGTTTTAAAAACAATATTTTTCTAAGTACTTTCAAAATATAAGTCAAGTATTTTTTTTTAAAGAACTTATACTTTTTAAAGAACTTATGTTTTTCTAAAGTACATATGTGTTTCAAACTCATAATATGTTTCAAAGTACTTATGTTTTTCAAAGTTCATAATTTTTTTCAAAGTATTCTTTTAAAATGCAAAAATCTCTAAGTGAAACATTTTTTAAAAAAGTGCATATTTTTCTAAGGAAAAATCATTTAAGTATGCAATTCTTTTTGAAAAAATCTTTCTCAATAGAAATTTTTTTCAAGGCAATATTTTTTTTTTGGTGGAAAATTGTCTACGTTTTCTGAAAGTACGAAATTTATTTAATGCACAATACTTTTCAAAATGTAATTTTCTGATGCAATTGTTCTTGTTAACTAGCTCTCTGCTATGATTTTAAAGATTTATACTAAATACTTTCAAAACGAAATTTTTTCATTGTTGGTGTAAGGATGTTTTTGTCATT
Organism: Boesenbergia rotunda; assembly: GCA_024364735.1. Lineage (NCBI taxonomy): Eukaryota > Viridiplantae > Streptophyta > Magnoliopsida > Zingiberales > Zingiberaceae > Boesenbergia > Boesenbergia rotunda. The sequence continues at coordinate 83,117 of JAGFNQ010004183.1, read as the reverse complement.
TTTTTGATGTATGACAAAGAGGGAGAGTATGCTTAAGTTAGAAATTTTTTTCTCTTTCCAAAGGATCTAAATTAAATCAAAATGTTTTTTCAAAATAGAGGGAGAGTGATCTTAAGTTAGAAGTTTTTTTTCTTTTTCTCCCAAAAGATCAAAACTTATTTTCAAAACTTAGATCAGTTTTTCAAGGATCACAATTTAGCCCCCTTCAGCCAATCTAACTTAAGATATTGTCAAACATCAAAAAGGGGGAGATTGTTGGTGCAAGATGCATCAGTGATGTCCTCCTCTAACTGGTTCAATGTTTGACAATATGCTTAAGTCAGTGATATATTGAACAAGGGAAGGGTAGTCAAGAAAACTGGACCAAAGTGAACCAAAGTCCTAATTAACCTAGGTACTAAGTCCTGGTTCTAAGAATTGGGCACTAAGACTTGGTGAGTGAAGTTGGGCACTAAGACCTGGTGAGTGAAGCTGGGCACTAAGACCTGGTGAGTGAAGCTGGGCACTAAGTCTCGGTGAGTGAAGCTGGGCAAAAGTCCTGATGAGTGAAGTTAGGCACGAAGACTTTGTTCATGGAATTGGGCACCGAAGTCCTAGACCTAGGGTTTGGGCACGAAGTCTTGGTTCGAAGGATTGAGCAACTTAGCTGAGCAATGACTAAGGACAGAAGCAAAGACGGGTCGAGGTTGAAGGATCGTTTATGGCGTGCAGAGGGGAGTGAATGCACTTTTTCGGATCTCTACAGAATTGTTAGCGCAGCGGAAATAATATGCAAAAGAAATTCAAAACAATGCTAACACTTATCGTTTACTTGGTATCCACCCAGATGGGTGACTAGTCCAAGGATCCACGCTGCGAGCACCACTTTTCACTATCGAAAAGTCTCCTTGAGGTGGAGAAACCTTTACAGCAAGATCTTCCTCTTTACAGATGCAGAAATACGAGAGAGGAAGCAAGAATCACTCTACACACGAGCAGCACTTCGACACTGTACGGAACCGTACCGTGCACGTATAGAAAGTGCTCCTTTTATAGGTGAACAGGACAGATTCGCAATCTGTCCAGCCCGCACCAGTCGACTGCCCCTGGGGTAGTCGACTGGCCTAGCATTAATTGCTAGCCAACGGTTAGTTTTCGGGGTATACCAGTCGACTGTCCAACGGCCAGTCGACTGGTCCGACGCTGCAAACTTTCTGTGAGTTTTGGCAGTCGACTGCCACAGGGCCAGTCGACTGCCCTGCCTCACAGCTCAGCTCCAGCCACTCCGGACATTCTCCTTCGCGTGTGTCTTTAGGTCTGCTCCCTTGGCTTGCCCCTTGAAGTCCTCTTCCTCTAGTTATCGTCCCTCGGATGCGCACGCAAGCCTTCCCTTGGCTTGTCTCCATGCCACCCTTCACGTGTGCCCTTGAAGTCCACTTCCCGGCTTGCCCTTGGAGCTCTCCTCCCTCGGCTCTCGTCCCTCGGATAAGTCCACCATGTGTAATTCTCCAAGTCCTCCAAACTCAATCACACATATCAAATACAACATAACACTCTAACTTTGAACATATTCACTCACACATCAAAACCATGATCTTCCAATCATTTAAGGGCCGATTGCCTCAACAATCTCCCCCTTTTTTATGTGTGGCAATATGTTTAAGTTAGAGATAAATAACAGCCATAATAACAATAGCAACAGATAGCAATTGAAAAAGCATGAGACATAGTAACCCTAAGAGGTAACCTCCCCCTTAACCTATGTCTTCCCCCATTTTCAATTCTAGTCACAATCCAAAGTAAGTTTCCACTTAACAACAGCAATATATTAAAAATATAAGACATATCATAACCTAAGAGGTACCTCCCCCTTAATCCATGTCTTCTCCCCATTTTCAATCATTCAATTTCTAAGTTAGAAAGAACACCTTAAACCATCCATTTCAGGTTGAAATTCTAACTTAAACCACCCATTCTCCCCCTTTGACACCATCAAAATGATTGCCTCAAACAACCAAAACCCATGGTATCAAATGAGAGAATTTTCAATTTCTGAAATTTCTCACAGTGGCTGAAAACTTGCGTGCTAGTCGACTGCCCATGGGGCAGTCGACTGATATGCTATCAGTAACCCATTTCAGCTTTTCTGCCAAATTTCAGAAAATTCAGAAAATTCCAAAAAATATAAAATTTTGCATACATGTTTGAAATGTTATACTCTATCAGGGAAAAATATTAAACTATATAAAATTTCAAACATACATGACTTTTGATAAAATTCAAAAGCTTTGAAAACCACTACATTTTATATCAAACTTTGAAACCAATTTTGCAATCATATAACTTTTAAAAACATGGCAAAGTATGTAAAGCATAAAATGGTTTTCAAAGGTTTAGAATGTTCAACTAAGATCTTTAGGCAAAGTGTCTATTGATTAAACACTTGTCTTCCCCATAGTTAGTCTAGTTTTCATATATTGATACTTCTAATGGTCGAACAATGTGCCACAAGCACAAGTGAGCCAAATGTATCACCCTAATGGATCAAGCACCCTTTTTCAAGGCTAATATCTCCAAGTTCACCCTATACTTCCACAAAACACATTCCAAGGCCTCTTCTTAAGGATGTAAACTCCGATTCGGGAAGAGGCTTTGTAAATAAGTCGGCTAGGTTCGACTTTGATTCAACATAGTGTAATTCTATGTCTCCCCTTGCCACATGGTCTCTAATGAAATGATGTTTCACTTCACTGTGTTTTGTCCTAGAATGGTGAACCGAATTTTTAGTTAAGTTGATTGTGCTTACATTATCACATAAGACTTTGACCTTGGTGTAATGCAACTCATAATCCTCTAAGGTGTGCATGATCCAAAGGAGTTGGGAAACACACCCACCCATTGCCACATATTCCGCCTCCGTTGTTGATAGGGCAACGCATGGTTGTTTCCTACTACTCCAACTAACTAAGGAAGACCCAAGGAATTGACACCCTCAACTTGTACTCTTCCTATCTAACTTGCAACCCGCATAGTTCGAGTCGGTGTATCCAATTAGGTCAACACTAGGAGTTCTAGGATACCAAAGTCCGACATTGAGGGTCCCTTTTACATACCTTAAGATCCTCTTAACTACAACCAAATGGGACTCTTTGGTACAAGATTGGTACCTTGCACACATACCTACCGCAAAAAGTATGTCGGGTCTACTAGCGGTTAGGTATAGGAGGCTACCAATCATGCTCCTATATTGTTTAGAGTCTACCATTTTCCCTTCAATGTCATTATCCATTTTCACATTGGTTCCTATGGGTGTAGATGCTACCTTAGCATTTTCTAAACCAAATTTCTTTAACATCTCCTTAGCATATTTGGTTTGAAAGACATGCGTACCTTCATTAGTTTGCTTGACTTGAAGGCCTAAGAAGAAGGTTAACTCTCCTACAAGACTCATCTCAAATTCATCTTCCATACACTTGATGAATTCTTGTAGGAAGTCATTATTTGTTGACCCAAAAATGATATCGTCTACATAGACTTGGGCAACAAATATGTCCTTGTCCTTAGATTTTAGGAATAATGTAGGGTCAATTGTTCCTCTCCTAAACCCCTTAGACACTAAAAATGAAGAAAGCCTTTCATACCAAGCACGGGAGCTTGTTTCAATTCATATAAGGCTTTTCTTAATTTGAACACGTGTCTTGGATAATTGGGGTCCTCAAACCAGGGGGATTGTTCTACATATACCTCTTCCTTAATGATCTCATTAAGAAATGTCGACTTCACATCCATTTGGTGGAGTGTGAAACCCATGTGAGCGACATAGGCTAGTAGAATTCTAATTGATTCTAACCTAGCTACGGGGGCATAAGTCTCATCATAATCTAGTCCCTCAACTTGGTTAAACCCCCTAGCTACCAATCTAGCCTTGTTCCTAGAGATTTTACCTTGGACATCTAGTTTGTTCCTAAAGACCCATCTTGTGGTTACAATGGTATAATCAGTGGGCCTAGGAACTAACTCCCAAACTTCACTCCTCTCAAATTGATTTAGCTCTTCTTGCATGGCTAAGACCCAATCAACATCTCCCAGTGCTTCATCAATGGACTTGAGTTTTAATTGGGAGATTAGAGCTACTTGACTAGTTTGATCCCTAAAATAAGACCTAGTCCTTACTCCTTGAGTGACATCACCCACTATTTGGTCAATAGGGTGATCATGGTGATGTCTCAAGGGCCTAGAGGTTGTGGGTTCATTTACTCCTTCTTCCTCATCCTCTAGGGTACTTCTTACTGTTGGTGCAGAAAGCACCCAAGTCGAACCTGGGTTTTGATAATGGCAAAAGGGTTCAAAAGTTAAGTCTTATTTGTTATCTAACATGCTACTCAAGTGTGCAGGAAAAGTCCTAGAGAAGGATTGCTAGGCACTGGCGAAGGAATGCCAGGGTAAAAAGTCCTAGCGAAGGACTGCTAGGCACTAGGGTAAAAAGTCCTAGCGAAGGACTGCTAGGTACTGGCGAAGGAATGCCAGGGCACTGAAGCCCTAGCGAAGGACTGCTAGGCACCAGGCGAAGGACAGCTTGGGACTGAAGACCTGGCGAAGGATGCTAGGCACCAGGCGAAGGACAGCTTGGGACTGAAGACTTGGCGAAGGAATGCTAGGCACCGGGCGAAGGACAGCTTGGTATCCAAGACCTGGCGAAGGACCGCTAGGCAAAAGTCCAACCGAAGGAGCCGGTTGGCATCAGGTACATTCTCCCGAGAGGAGTAGGTGAGGACGCGTTCCCCGTCGAGGGAACAGTAGGCGTCGGTTCGACCTAGGGCTCCATTTGGGAGGCCCAAAGCCAGAACCAAGACAGCTAAGGTTGTATAAACTAACATCTTATTGTTTTATGTTGTTTTGGACTAACCCTGGATGCAGGACCGAAGGAACGAGTGTCTGCAGCTCAGAGAGCCTCAAAGGAGTGAGGCAAAGGCTGAGTAGGGCACCCGGAGTGTCCCGGGCGCCCCCAAGGTGAACACAAAGAGTTGAAGCAAAGGAACTGCGTCTGCAGCTCATGGGCAGGGCGCCCTGTGCTCCCGGGCGCCCCCGCTGCTCCCGGGCACCCCCGCTGCTCCCGGGCGCCCCGGATGGTTCGGGCGCCCCTAGGTGAAGCTAACGAAGCAGATCCCATCGAATCCAACGGATAAGAAGAGACCCGGTCAACCCGGGCGCCCCCAGCGTCGCGGGCGCCCCCGTCAAGATCTGATCCCGAGTTTGAAGGGATCAGAAGCTGATCGAGTGAAAGTCGGATCGGTCGACACGTGGGGGGGCGCCCCCGACGTCCCGGGTGCCCCCAGGGGCTATAAATAGGCCCTCGACCCCAAGGCTTCGAACAACAATTCATTCAACGCAATCACGCTCTTCTGCTCCCGCGCTCTGCTCCGGAAACCTCCCGACTCGAGACTCAAGCGCCGACGACGTTCCGTTGCTCCGAAAATTCAATCTACATCGGACGTCGGTAAAAGAAGAGTTACTTTAAAGTTTACTATACTGCTTTTGTAATATCTCTCTGTAAACGTTTTGCGCACTTATAGAATTGCCCGCAGAAAACGGTCAACGACCGTGGGCCTTGGAGTAGGAGTCGACCTAGGCTCTGAACCAAGTAAAACTACCTGTGTTCGCGATTGTGTTTATTCCGCTGCGTACTTGCTCTAGTTTTTATCCAAAAAGCGTTTAACGATATTCACCCCCCCTCTATCGTTTCTCTCGATCCAACAAGTGGTATCAGAGCGAGGAAGTTCAAATTTGGTGCAACCACCAGTTTGAAAATTTTTCGGATTTTTTTAAAAATTTTCTTTTAATATTTTTTCGTTCGAATTTCTTCTAATATTTTTTTTCGTTCGAATTTCTTCTCGTTGATCGAGGTTGGTGCAACACCACTCGATAAATATTTTTTCCTTTATCCCGCACTACTAATCCAAGACCAAGTCTTGGGATATTCTTTTTTTTTGTCTAGTTTGCATTTCAGATAAAATGGTCATGCAAGAAGGCTTCAGCACCGCAAGACCACCTCTCTTCAGTGGAGAAGACTTCTCCTACTGGAAGAGCAGAATGGAGGTTCACCTGAAAACTCAGGTGGACATGTGGATAATCATCCAGTCCGACTGGAGATTCTGAGAAATGCTGAAGGAGTACCTCAAAGCTACACAGAGTGGGACACCGCTCTGAAACGGAAAATTGAAGCGGATGCAAAGGCGACCCAGACCCTTCAATGCGGCTTAACAAAAGAGGAGCTGAATCGGGTGGGCCCTTTCAACAGTGCTAAGGAGCTGTGGGGAAAACTGATACAGCTGCATGAAGAAACATTAGACACTCGGATCAACAAGAGAGATCTGCTCCTGAACAAGCTGTATACCATCTAAATGACCGACAATGAAACAGCAGCTCAGCTTCACGCCCGAATTCAAGAACTAATGAATGGTCTACACACCATTGGTCACAAGGTTGAAAACTGTGACCTAATAAGGTATGCTTTAAATGCTTTCCCGAGAAACACCTTGTGGGCATCTATGGTAGATGCATACAAAGTTTCAAGGGATCTTTCGAAAATTAAATTAGATGAATTGTTCTCTGAATTAGAGTTACATGAACAGACTAACTGCAATCTGGCCGAGAAAGGTATTGTTATTATTGCAGGTAAAACTGGAAAGACAACTAAGAAGAAGCCTCAACCTGAACCCGAGTCTAACTCAGACTCAGACTCAGAAGATGAAGAAGGAGATCGACCTAAGCTGGTCCGACTGGCCCGAAACTACTACAAAGAATTGAAGAACCAAACCAACAAGCGGAAAGTCAGCAGAAGAAGGGATGAACCAGCTGAACCCGCAAACGAAAAGAACAAGCCCAACGTGACCTGCTACGAGTGCAAAAAGTAGGGTCACTACAAAACGGAGTGTCCGACCCTAAAAGAAACCAAGAAGAATAGAAGGAAGAAGGCACTTCAAGCAATGTGGGACGAGTCTTCCTCCGAAGAAGAAGATGAGGTCCCACAGTCGAACCTACTAGCATTAACAGCCTCAGAAGAAGTCGAGACCGAGTCAGAATCAGAACAGGATGACGACAGACTGACCTTTTCAGAAGATGACGAAATCAAGGTAAGTGGATTTACTAGAAGTCAATTAAACGAGTTAATATCTTATCTTTCTCGAGATTTGGCGAAAGCTAAACTCCGAGTCGAATCCCTCCGACAGGAAGCAAAACTCCTGGAGGAGGAAGCTGATTCTAAACCCCTAACTGAGAAGGTTCAAGAAGGAACCTCTACTCAAGTTGAAAAACTTGAGAAAGAGAACTCCTCCCTGAAAACTCAGGTTAAGGATCTTAGATCAGCTTTAGAACGATTCACTTATGGTTCCAAGGGTCTTGACATGATTCTTGAAAAACAGAAATCAGTTCTAAATCGATCCGAACTTAGCTATAGAACCAAATCTAGACAAAGATCCTACTTTGCTGTACTGAATCAGTCCAGAAATAAAGTTCAGACATGGGTACCTAAACTGTACCTGAACAAACCAACTGGATCAAATCAGTATTGGATCCCCAAGGACAAGATTCACATCTTGCCTAACCATTACCGTGGCTTTAGTCCAGGGGGAGCCAAATTAAAAACTATATTTATTGTTAGATAAAACTTAATTCTTGATTGTAATTTGCTTGACTGATTATTTATTTAATTTCTGCAATTTACCATGCTTAGACTTAGGAATGGTTAGTTTAAGAATTGAACAAACTTAACTGAAACTTGACAACATAGTATTGGGTGGAGGTGAGATGATAGTACGTTAGGGAAACCAATTCTAATAAGGTCAAGTATACTTGGTCTCTTTAGATTTGTGAAACTAGCCGAAGCTACCGATCCAAGACCTAAACTAGTTAGACCAGAATTTTTCAAAGATTAATTTTGAAAATGAAATTTCATTAAAAGGCTTTGTCAAGGAAAGGGTTGATGATCCAATAAGGCTACGGCCAAAGAAGGCCTAGTGCCTCGCCAAGACCTGGAAGCCAATTTTTGAAATTCAAATTCAAATTACTCCTTGTCAAATTCAAATCTAACACAAATTTTCAGTTACTTGTAGATTTAAACATTCTTTTCAAAATAAATTCAATTGTTTTCAAAATTATTTATGTGTTTCAAAATAAATAATAATTTTTCAAAATAATTTTACTTATCAAAACCTGTCTCACAAAACCTATAAGGCTAACCTGATTGAAAACCCTAGATTGAGTGAGACAGCAAAATTAAACTCAATTGTAATTTCTTTAATACCTATATTATGGTACCTAAACTGTACCTGAACAAACCAACTGGATCAAATCAGTATTGGATCCCCAAGGACAAGATTCACATCTTGCCTAACCATTACCGTGGCTTTAGTCCAGGGGGAGCCAAATTAAAAACTATATTTATTGTTAGATAAAACTTAATTCTTGATTGTAATTTGCTTGACTGATTATTTATTTAATTTCTGCAATTTACCATGCTTAGACTTAGGAATGGTTAGTTTAAGAATTGAACAAACTTAACTGAAACTTGACAACATAGTATTGGGTGGAGGTGAGATGATAGTACGTTAGGGAAACCAATTCTAATAAGGTCAAGTATACTTGGTCTCTTTAGATTTGTGAAACTAGCCGAAGCTACCGATCCAAGACCTAAACTAGTTAGACCAGAATTTTTCAAAGATTAATTTTGAAAATGAAATTTCATTAAAAGGCTTTGTCAAGGAAAGGGTTGATGATCCAATAAGGCTACGGCCAAAGAAGGCCTAGTGCCTCGCCAAGACCTGGAAGCCAATTTTTGAAATTCAAATTCAAATTACTCCTTGTCAAATTCAAATCTAACACAAATTTTCAGTTACTTGTAGATTTAAACATTCTTTTCAAAATAAATTCAATTGTTTTCAAAATTATTTATGTGTTTCAAAATAAATAATAATTTTTCAAAATAATTTTACTTATCAAAACCTGTCTCACAAAACCTATAAGGCTAACCTGATTGAAAACCCTAGATTGAGTGAGACAGCAAAATTAAACTCAATTGTAATTTCTTTAATACCTATATTATGGTTTAATCCTGTAGTTCAGAACGCAGTCAAACCATGGTCAACGTGGTCAAACCATGGTTAACATAGTCAAACCATAGTCAAAGCAGTCAAACCATAGTCAAAGCAGTCAAACCATGGTCAAACCAACTAAACCATGGTCAAACAATGACAAGACATCAAATTTGTCACTTCCTATACACTCCGGGCGCTCGTGACTCCTCGGGCGCCCCCCGATGACTTTATCTTCTCTCAAGGCAAAAAGATGCCTTTAATCCCTTGGTCAGGGCGCCCGGAACCACGCGGGCACCCCCATCGTAGTCAATGCAGCAAAAGCTGCAAAATCAGCCTGACCAGGGCCCCCGGGCCACTCTGGGCGCCCCTAACCAGCCTCAGTCTCTGCTATGGCAGAGTCCATTGTCCGGGCGCCCGGGAGCTCCCGGGCGCCCCCAATAACCTGCCTATAAAAAGGCATCCGAACCCTCTCCTCTTCCCACACCAAAAACCATCCTCCTTCCTCCCTTCCTTCCTTCCAAGAAGATCAAGTGACACTTGTGCTTCCTCAATCTCAACCATGCCTCCCCGGTATGATTTGTTTTATGCATTTAGAATTACTTTCCTAATTCCTTTTGCATTTAGAATTATTTTCTTAATTTATTTCTTATAAATGCATGTCTCTCAACTTAGAAAACGCCGAGCAAACCAAGTGAACCCCGGTACCAAACCGAGTCCCGACCCTAGGTTCCCGACTCTAGAACTGTGTAATAAGTTCGCTCGAACAACTTACAAGCCTATCAAAACTAGCTATCTTAATAGACATTTCTTTACCCAATCGTGTCCTTTAGCCATGAATGTCATAAACTTTTATCAACTAGATAATCTAGTATTTTGCACTCATTCGATTAATACATCTTTATGTGCTGAATTCTATAATAACATAGTTAGACAGAACGATCTCATGTTTAACACTACTGTTCAAGGGATACCCCTGTCGATCACCCCTACCTTGCTAAATCGATTCCTTGGACTACGACCCTCCCAGTCCACCTTTTGTTGCTATCCACCTAGGAATCCTCCATTTGATCCTCCCTACTCTCACATTACTCTAGACTCTCTCCATTCCTATTTCTATAGGGAAGCTAGACTCCCAGCAGATAGACGATTCCAGTCCGTTGACCTTCAGGTCCAGGACTACGCCCTGTACAGAGTTCTGGTCCGATGCATCTTACCACTATCCACTAGGGATGTCACAACCATGCGACCCTTCCATACTTTCCTTCTGTATGCCTTGATCCATCATCTAGACATTGACATTGGCCTACACATGTTCCACGCTATCTTACATGCCTCCAGTGTCAGGAATCAGGGTCGGGTACGCACCCCCTTTTGCCACATCATCACCTCCATCCTTCATCACCACGTCGTGACATTACCGTAGGTGAAATAACCGAGATGACCGATTTTGACGAAATAGGATTTAGGAACTTCTCTTTAGCTGGTATAGATGTATCGACCACCGGGGTTTTGACTTGGAGACGACAGCGAGCCGGAGCGCAGATCGACTCAGACGAGGAGGTAGATGTTGACGTTGCAGATCTGGCAGCAGAGGTTCGAGCACACATAGATGAGCCCCCTCCACCGACACTCTACGAGAGAGTGACACGGCTGGAGACACATGTCCAGAGCCTCCGAGAGGAAGTGGAGGCAAATTATGCCGAAGATATGGAGACAAATCTGGGCTACTACACTGGGTATATGAGCGCCCTTAGAGCTGAGAGGGAGGCCAGAGATGCACAGTATCACGAGATGATGGCACTATTTCGATTATGGCAGCCTGGCTCATCTGACCACCCTGGCCCTTCTTCATAGTTAGACTATTTTCAGCATTGTACTAAGTAACTAAAACTTGACTCATGTTTGACCCTACTGGACCTCTGTTTGACCAGTTAACCTACTTTGTTTGACTACTTATTTGACTTGAGTATCTGATCTTTACTATGCTTGGTAGAATAGGTTGAGTCTACTATTGGTTTTCTTACTTAAATCAGTTTTAAAGCAGTGTTTAAATGCTTTTAAAATCAGCTTTTATTCAGTTTTGAAAAGTTTTAAAATAAAGTTTTCGACTTAGTTTTATTTTCAAAACTACCCCCTTTAAAACTAGGGCTTTTTCGAAAATAGACTTAGCCTAGGACCTATCCCTAGAACTGCATGCACCTATAGATTTAGAAGTCAGTATCTCACAAGCACCTTAGGGTACTTTTGATTGATAACTTAGAAAGGGTTGAGATGCTTAGGTCTTTGCCTTAATTCAAGATGCTTTAAGTCAGTGCATCTGCAGTAATTGGGTCACTAAATACAACTTACACAGTAATCAAGTTAAGTGTCAAGTTTAGAAAATCTAACTTGAACAGAACACTTAACTTGACTAACCCTAGCAAAAACTACTGTTTATAATAGTTAGTAAGTAGCTAATTGGGTTAGACAGGTCCCTAAAAGAGGAAATTGAAACTGATTTGATTTAATTCTCATCATGAATTGGTTCAGTACAACAAGTTATTTTCCTTATGCAATTCTGTTTCTGTTATATTTATTTGTGTTTGATATATGGCAAAGGGGGAGAGATAGGAAAGGAGAGAGTTTAAAATTTTTTCACTAACTCTAAAAATCTCAAACTCTATCCTTTATTCAAAAAGTACTTAATTAAATTTTTCAAAAGTACTAAATGTTTCAAAAGTACTAAATTCTTCTTCAAAAGTACTAAATTTTTCAAAAGTACTAAGTTTTTCAAACCTTTCCTAAGTACTTAAGTTTTTCAAAACTTGTCTAAGTACTAAAGTTGTCTAAGTACTAAACTTTTCTAAATACTTAAGTTTTTTTAAAAACTTTTCTAAGTACTTAAGTACTTCAAAACTTTTCTAAGTTTTTCAAAATATTTCTAAGTACTTAAGTTTTTCAAAACTTCCCTAAGTACTCCTAAGTACTTAAGTTTTTCAAATTTCACTAAGTACGTTAAAAATTTAAAGTTTTCAAAACTTCTTTGAGTACTTTAAACTTAAGGCATCAAAATTTTCCTTAGTAGTCAAACTTAAGTTTTCAGAATCCTTCTTAAGTTTTCTAAGTATTTAAACTTAAATATTCTACAAGTTCTCCAAAATAGACAACCAAAATTACTTTCTGTTGAAAGTTATTGTAAGTAAAAATCCATCCTTAAACTTAGAATTTATTTTCAAAAAACCCCACGAAGTCTTAAAAAATCTAGGGGGAGATTCCTTCCAGGGGGAGGGAACAAAATTTAATTTTTACTTGCTCTGATTAACTTAACTTTTTGAACCAGGGTTGCCATAAATCAAAAAGGGGGAGATTGTTGGTGCAGAAAGCACCCAAGTCGAACCTGGGTTTTGATAATGGCAAAAGGGTTCAAAAGTTAAGTCTTATTTGTTATCTAACATGCTACTCAAGTGTGTAGGAAAAGTCCTAGCGAAGGACTGCTAGGCACTGGCGAAGGAATGCCAGGGTAAAAAGTCCTAGCGAAGGACTGCTAGGCACTGGCGAAGGAATGCTAGGATAAAAAGTCCTAGCGAAGGTCTGCTAGGTACTGGCGAAGGAATGCCAGGGCACTGAAGCCCTAGCGAAGGACTGCTAGGCACCAGGCGAAGGACATCTTGGGACTGAAGACCTGGCGAAGGAATGCTAGGCACCAGGCGAAGGACATCTTGGGACTGAAGACCTGGCGAAGGAATGCTAGGCACCGGGCGAAGGACAGCTTGGTATCCAAGACCTGGCGAAGGACCGCTAGGCAAAAGTCCAACCAGAGGAGCCGGTTGGCATCAGGTACATTCTCCCGAGAGGAGTAGGTGAGGACGCGTTCCCCGTCGAGGGAACAGTAGGCGTCGGTTCGACCTAGGGCTCCATTTGGGAGGCCCAAAGCCAGAACCAAGACAGCTAAGGCTGTATAAACTAACATCTTATTGTTTTATGTTGTTTTGGACTAACCCTGGATGCAGGACCGAAGGAACGAGTGTCTGCAGCTCAGAGAGCCTCAAAGGAGTGAGGCAAAGGCTGAGTAGGGCGCCCGGAGTGTCCCGGGCGCCCCCAAGGTGAACACAAAGAGTTGAAGCAAAGGAACTGCGTCTGCAGCTCATGGGCAGGGCGCCCCGTGCTCCCGGGCGCCCCCGCTGCTCCCGGGCGCCCCGGATGGTTCGGGCGCCCCCAGGTGAAGCTAACGAAGCAGATCCCATCGAATCCAACGGATAAGAAGAGACCCGGTCAACCCGAGCGCCCCCAGCGTCGCGGGCGCCCTCGTCATGATCTGATCTCGAGTTTGAAGGGATCAGAAGTTGACCGAGTGAAAGTCGGATCGGCCGACACATGGGGGGGCGCCCCGACGTCCCGGGTGCCCCCAGGGGCTATAAATAGGCCCTCGACCCCAAGGCTTCGAACAACAATTCATTCAACGCAATCACGCTCTTCTGCTCCCGCGCTTTGCTCCGGAAACCTCCTGACTCGAGACTCAAGCGCCGACGACGTCCCGTTGCTCCGAAAATTCAATCTACATCGGACGTCGGTAAAAGAAGAGTTACTTTAAAGTTTACTATACTGCTTTTGTAATATCTCTCTGTAAACGTTTTGCACACTTATAGAATTGCCCGCAGAAAATGGTCAACGACCATGGGCCTTGGAGTAGGAGTCGACCTAGGCTCCGAACCAAGTAAAACTACCTGTGTTCGCGATTGTGTTTATTCCGCTGCGTACTTGCTCTAGTTTTTATCCGAAAAGCGTTTACCGATATTCACCCCCCTTTATCGTTTCTCTCGATCCAACACTTACTCCCCCTTGATCATTGCCCACCAAATGTAGGTCTTGGATTCTTTGGGCAAGGGGTTGGATCTCTTCTATATCCTTATCAATTGAAGTCTTTCTAGGGTAGGTACTAGTTGTTTCATCAAATTTGACATTTGAGGACTCCTCAATCACTTTTGTCCTCTTGTTGTACACTCGATAACCCCTACTAGTCAATGAGTACCCTACTAGAATTCCTTCATAGACTTTTGACTCAAATTTCCTTAGGTCATCTTTGGTGTTTAAGATGTAAACTTTACATCCAAAGACTCTAAAATAATGTACTTGTGGTACCCTTCCATTCCACAATTCAAAAGGTGTTTTCCCTAGAAACCTATGTACCAACACCCGGTTTTGAATATAGCAAGCGGTGTTAACCGCTTCGGCCCAAAAATAGCTAGGAAGAGAGTATGCATTAAGCATAGTCCTAGCAGCTTCTTGTAGGGCTCGGTTTTTCCTCTCAACTACCCCATTTTGTTGAGGAGTCCTCGGGCATGAAAACTCATGCTTGTACCTATTTTCAACACAAAATTGTGTGAATTTAGCGTTTTGGAACTCCCCACCATGGTCACTCCTAATTCAGTTTATTTTAATGTTCTTTTCGTTTTCTACCCTTTTACTAAATCCTATAAAGATCTCTAGGGTATCATCCTTATGTTTCAAGAAATAAATGTTGGTGCAGGAAGCACCATATCGAACCTTGTTTTGATATTGGCAAAGGATTCAAAGTTAAGTTTGTTTGTGATCTAACAATATTACTCAAGTGTGCAGAGACAAAGCCCTAGCGAAGGACTGCTAGGCACCTGGCGAAGGACTGCTAGTATCCAAGCCCTAGCGAAGGACTGCTAGGCAGCTGGCGAAGGACTGCCAGTATCCAAGCCCTAGCGAAGGACTGCTAGGCAGCTGGCGAAGGACTGCCAGTATCCAAGCCCTAGCGAAGGACTGCTAGGCAACTGGCGAAGGACTGCCAGTATCCAAGCCCTAGCGAAGGACTGCTAGGCAACAGGCGAAGGACTGCCAGTATCCAAGCCCTAGCGAAGGACTGCTAGGCAACTGGCGAAGGACTACCGGTATCCAAGACCTGACAAAGGACCGTCAGGCAAAAGTCCAACTGGAGGAGCCGGTTGGCACCAGGTAAATTCTCCCGAGAGGAGTAGGTGAGGACGCGTTCCCCTCGAGGGAACATTAGGCGTCGGTTCGACCTAGGGCTCCATTTTGGAGATCCAAAGTCAGAACCAAGACAGCTAAGGCTGTGAAAAATCAACTTAGTATTTGCTATTTTGGTCTAACCCTGGATGCAGGACCGAAGGACTGCGTTTCTGCAGCTCAGAGGGCCTCAAAGGAGTGAGGCCGCAGCTGAGCAGGGCGCCCCGGATGTGTCGGGCGCCCCAGAGTCAACCCAAAGTCAGCAGAGAAGTAAACCTCCGACAGCACAGCGTTGGGGGGCACCCCGCGCATGTCGGGCGCCCCTCTTGTCGCGGGCGCCGCGCAAATCGGGCACCGCGCAGATCGGGCGCCCCGCGTGTCTCGGGCGCCCACTGTGCCACGCCACTGAAGGCGGCTGCAGCGCACCCTCGCGAAGCCTCGGTGATAAAGTTTGACCGGTCAATCGGGCGCCCCGTGCGCGTCGGGCGCCTCAGTCAAAAACAATCCCGAAGATAACGAGATCAGCTTTGACTAGAGCATCGGCGGATCTGCAGCCACGTGGAGGGCGCCCCGAGCATGTCGGGCGCCCCCTGCCCTATATAAAGAGGGCCTCGACCCTCTTCAAAGAATAACTAATTCCTTCGACAATTCTACGCTCTTCTGCTTCCACGACACGCTCCAGAAAGCTGCCAACTCAAGCCGACGACGTCCCGCTGCTCCAGAACTTCAATCTTCACCGGACGTCGGTAACAAGAGTTGTATTTAAAGTTTACTATTCTGCCTTATTGTAAAATCTAATTGTAAACTTTGCGAACTTATAGAATTGCCCGCAGAAAACGGTCAACGACCGTGGGCCTTGGAGTAGGAGTCGACCCAGGCTCCGAACCAAGTAAACCAGCTGTGTTTGCGTTATTGTGTTCTCTTTTATTTCCGCTGCGCACCCGCTCTTTTTAAATCCGAACGAATTGCGACATTCACCCCCCCCTCTCTCGCATTTCTCGATCCAACAAGTGGTATCAGAGCGGGGTAGTTCAAACTTGGTGCAACCACCAGTTTTAAAGTTTTTTTCGGATTTACGAATTTTTTTTCTTTTCTTTTTGTTAATCAACGCAACTCAATCTCGTTCGCTTTTTATTTTATATAAATAATATCTGTAGGTGGATTTAAAAAATCCTTACGCCTTTTTCAATTTTGAATTTTCATATTTTCACCATAAGTCTGAATTGATAAAACAAACAATTTTTGAAATTTTGTCATAAATTTTTTTATTATTATTTTAATATTTTTCTCGAAATTTGTGCTACTTTAGTTTGAGAAATTTTTTTTTAAACATTAAATTCCTCCTTTTTCATCATTAACCAGAATTGACAAAATCTACATTTTCAAAAATTTATCATAAATTGTTTTTATTATTTTATTATTATTCCGCCTCGAAATTCGTGCAATATTTTTTTGGGCTATATTTTCCCTTCTCCCGCACTACTAATCCAAGACCAAGTCTTGGTACATTTTTTTTGTTATTTTTGTGTACGAGGTATAAACTAAATGGCCAATCAAGAATGGAATAGTGTCCGTCCACCCCTATTCTGTGGCGAGAACTTCAGAACCTGGAAGAGCCTAATGGAATCTCACCTAAAGACCCATCTGGATTTATGGATGATAATCCAAACAGGGTTTTCAGCACCTACAGAAGATGGAAAGTTGATCGCCTGGGATAAACTGGACGAACCAACTCTGAGGAAGATTGAGTCCGATGCAAGGGCTACTGCAATCCTACAGTGTGGCCTAACCAATGAAGAATTGAAGCGGGTCGGATCCTTCAGATGTGCTAAAGAAATCTGGGAAAAACTGATTGACCTTCATCAAGAGATCTCAGATGAAGAAGAAGATCAGGTAAGTTATCTTGTCCTTTCGGTCCAAGTACAAACAGCCGAGTCAGAGACTGGACTCGAATCCAAAGTCGAACCAGAATCAGAAGACAAATTGACTGAGACGGTAACCAATTTTGAATTCTGTTCAAAATTAGAATTAAATAATCAAATAGATACTGTAATGGTCGAGGAAGGTATAAATTCTATTGCAGAGAAAACTCCAAGAAAACTGCAAAAGAGGCCTGAACCAGTACCTAAGTCCGACTCAGAACTTGACGATGAAGAAGGAGATCCTTGGAAACGGGTCCGAATGGCTCACAACCACTACAAAATGCCGAAAGAACAATCAATCAAAAGAAAGATGGCTAGAATCAAGGGGGAGATTCCCAATCGGGAATCAAGAGGTAAATTTACAATATTTCAAAATCCATTATTTACCATGAATAATATGATTGAATCTTATAAATCAGTTAAGGCCAATGTGTTAGCAAATTTAATTCATAATATTGCTATTTTTGATAATCCAGAATATTATTACGATTATGATGTAACTTAGATAATTTTTGCATTAACTGTATGTTTCTTTTTATTTTATTTTTTTTTGGTTAAAATTAGGATTGATTAGTTTAAGGACAAAATAGTTTAACTGAAATTTGGACAACATAGTATTGGGTGGAGGTGAGATGATAGTACGTTAGGGAAGCCAATTTGGCGGAACTAGCCGAAGCTACCGATCCAAGACCCAAACTAGTTAGACCAGAAATTTTTCAAAGAATAATTTTGAAAATGAAATTTCATTAAAAGGCTTTGTCAAGGAAAGGGTGGATGATCCCATAAGGCTACGGCCAAAGAAGGCCTAGTGCCTCGCCAAGACCTGGAAGCTAATTTTTGAAATTCAAATTCAAATTATTTTTTGTTAAATTCGAATCTAACATAAATTTTCAGTTAATTTTAGATTCAAATATCTTTTTTTCAAAATAAATTTAAATTGTGTTTAAAAAATTAATTTAACTCTTTAAATTTATTCATGGTCTTTTCAAAATAAATCTTCTACTAAAACCTGTCTCACAAAAACCCTTAAGGTTAACATGCTTGATCATGTAGTACTGGGTGAGACATCTAGGACCTAAATGCATAACTCACTACTCTTTCAAATAAAATATACTTTCAAAAGTTATTCAAAGTTATTTCTTGTTTTCAAATTAATTCACTGTACTCTACTTTTTTTTACATCTTTTATTTCATGTCAAATATCACAATAAATAAAGTCTAGGACTTGATTGGGTCAATTATTGGTCAAACCTAGTCAACATAGTCAAACATGGATAACACTGAAGTCCCCTAGGACATTAGATTGAGTTAAATAGTAAAGGGGAGTGGTTTATTCTTTTTAATTTTCTTTCAAAATATCTTTGAAAAATTATTATCATTTCAAAATGGTTTTCGAAAATTGTGTTATCATACCAAATTATATTTTCAAAAATCTATCTCCTTAAAAATTACCATACTCAAAAGGCATGTTCAAAATTGTTCCTTTAATTTTGACAAACCCTAAGACTAAGAGGAGGATTAACTTGTGGTCAACAAGCCTCCCAGGACTGTGTCAGATTTAAGGGAAGTTCAAATTAAAAGAAGAAGTTTTATGCCTTCAAATAATCACTATATTTTTCAAAATTGTGCTTTACAAAAATCATTATCATTTCAAAATGTTTTTCGAAAAAGGGGCTTATGTTTGAAAATTATCTTCATTTCAAGTTGAATTTCCTAAAATTATATTACCGTACTGATATTCAAAACTATTCTTTTGATTTTAATAAACCCTAAAGACACAGAGGAAGATCCACTTCATGATCCATAAGGACTCCTGGGATGTGTCAAATTTAGGGGGAGTTTGAGTCAAAAGAAGAATTTCTGAAATGTGTTTATTAATTTTTTTTGGTTATTAGACAATTCTTATAATTTAAATCAAACCTTAAGACTCAGAGGAAGATCGCTTGTAGTCAACAAGCTTCCTAGGACTGGGTCAAGTTTAGGGGGAGATCAAATTAAAAGAATTGTTGAAAATTTTTTCAAAATATATGTTTTCATGCACTGCAAGTTTAAAATCCTTTTGAAAACATAAATAATTTTTCGTTCAAAATATTATTATTATTGTGGCCTATGAAATTGCTTTTGAAATAATATTTACTTGGGTTGGCGAATTTCCAGGACACTTAGGAAAATATCCTTGTAGTCAACAAGGTTTCCTAGGATTGTGTCAGACTGGAAAATAAACCAAGTCAAGCAAAATATTGTGTCTTCAAAAGGTCATACATTTTTCAAAATGTACTAGCATATACTTTCAAAGTACTATCATTTTTTTGGAGATAGTATTTACTTGAATTGGAGAATTTTTCCAGGACACTTAGGGAAATGTCCTTGTAATCAACAAGGTTTCCTAGGATTGTGTCAGACTGGAAAAGAAACCTAGTCAAGTAAAATATTTTTCTAAAAGTACTTATGTGTTTCAAATCATAATTTATTTCAAAAGTACTTATGTCTTCAAAAATGCATAATATCTTTCAAAAAGTACTGCTATTTTTCAAAATATAATGTTTCCAAAAGTACAAATATTTTTCAAGGCAAAAGTGTTCTAAGTGCATGAAGCTTTTAAAGATTTGCCTACAAATACATTTTTTAAAATGGATTTAATCTAGAAATTTAAGTTTTTTATGCCTTCAAAATTATTCTAAGTATCTTTTTGCTTTCAAAATTCATAGGCTCTGATACACAAACATTCTCCTTATCACTTCCTTCAAAATATTTTTCTTAATTGAACTTAAAAATGGTCAAAGGAGAAGAATTTAACATTAAGGGGGAGAGATAGGAAAGAAAAGAGGGAATCAAATTTTTCAAATTTGAATTTCAAAAACATCCGAAGTACTTAATTTTTTCAAAATCAATTTAAGTACTTGATTTTTTACTTAATTTTTTTAAAATACAACTTAAGTACTTAACATTTTTTTCCAATTACTTAACTATTTCTTTCAAAAATTATTTCTAAGTCTTTCTCAAAAATTATTTCTAAGTACTTAACAATTCTTTTCAAAAATTTATTTCAAGTATTTAAATGAGTTTAGTACTTAACTATTTTTAAACCAAGTACCTGACACTTAATTTTTCAAACTTCTCAAAAGTACTTGCTTTATACTTGAAAATTATCTAAGTGTAAAAAGTTTTGAAAATATTTTTACTCTGTTTTTGAAATACTTTGTCAACAACATGAAGCACTTAGAAAAACTCATAAATCCCTGTTAGATACCTTGTTCACCCATGCCTGTTTTTGATATATGTCAAAGGGGGAGGAAAGGTCAAAGTTAAGAGTTGTAAATACAAGTATTCAGGGTTTTAGGGGGAGTATGAAAAATAAATATTTTTTTTTCAACTCTACATTTATTCTATTCATAAATAGTTATACTTCATTGCTTAACCTTTTGTGCTTAAACTGTTATAAGTTTTTCCTTAACTTTGAATTGTGTTGCCATAATCAAAAAGGGGGAGATTGTTGGTGCAGGAAGCACCATATCGAACCTTGTTTTGATATTGGCAAAGGATTCAAAGTTAAGTTTGTTTGTGATCTAACAATATTACTCAAGTGTGCAGAGACAAAGCCCTAGCGAAGGACTGCTAGGCACCTGGCGAAGGACTGCCAGTATCCAAGCCCTAGCGAAGGACTGCTAGGCAGCTGGCGAAGGACTGCCAGTATCCAAGCCCTAGCGAAGGACTGCTAGGCAGCTGGCGAAGGGACTGCCAGTATCCAAGCCCTAGCGAAGGACTGCTAGGCAACTGGCGAAGGACTGCCAGTATCCAAGCCCTAGCGAAGGACTGCTAGGCAACAGGCGAAGGACTGCCAGTATCCAAGCCCTAGCGAAGGACTGCTAGGCAACTGGCAAAGGACTGCCGGTATCCAAGACCTGACAAAGGACCGTCAGGCAAAAGTCCAACTGGAGGAGCCGGTTGCNCTGCAGCTCAGAGAGCCTCAAAGGAGTGAGGCAGTAGCTGAGCAGGGCGCCCCGGATGTTTCGGGCGCCCCAGAGTCAACCCAAAGTCAGCAGAGCAAGTAAACGCCCCGACAGCAGCACATTTGGGGCGCCCCGGATGTTTCGGGCGCCCCGCGCGCATCGGGCGCTCCGCGTGTCGCGGGCGCCCACTGTGCCACGCCACTGGCAGCTGCAGCAGCTCATCCTCGCGAAGAAGATGAAGCCTTGACCGGTCAACCCGGGCGCCCCGCGCGCTCGGGCGCCCCAGTCAAAGGTGATCCCGAAGAAGTAGAATCAGCCTTGACCAGAGGGCTCGCCGGATCGAAAGCCACGTGGGGGGGGGGGGGCGCCCCGAGCATCCCGGGCGCCCCCAGCCCTATATAAAGGACCCTCGACCCTCTTCTTCAAGCATCAATTCAATGAACGCAATCACGCTCTTCTGCTCCCGCGCTCTGCTCCAGAACCCTCCAGACTCGAGATACAAGCGCCGGCGACGTCCAACTGCTCTGGAACTTCGATTTACACCGGACGTCCGGTAACAAAGAAAAGCTGTCTTTTTTTTACTGCAATTTACTGTAATCAATCTTGTAAATTGTTTTGCGCGATTATAGTATTGCCCATAGTAAACGGTCAACGACCGTGGGCCTTGGAGTAGGAGTCGACCCAGGCTCCGAACCAGTAAAAATCTTGGTGTTCGCATTGTTCTGATTTTGATTATTCCGCTACGCAATTGCTCTTTACGAAATCCGAACGATTTGCGACATTCACCCCCCCTCTCTCGCATCTCTCGATCCAACAAGTGGTATCAGAGCGGGGTTATTCAAAGTTGGTGCAACCACCACTTTGAAATTTTCTTTTACGGATATTTTTTGCTTTAATTTTTTCTTAAATAAATAATATCTGTGAGGTGTATTTAAAATATCCTTACGCCTTTTTCAATTCTGAATTCTCATTTTTTCACCATAAGTCAGAATTGATAAAAGAATCAATTTGTGAAAATTTGTCATAAAATTTTTATTATTATTTTAATATTTTTCCTTGAAATTCGTGCTACCTTAATTCGAGAAATTTTTTTTTTCTTACTTTTTCTTCATTAATCAAAATTGTTAAAATCAACATTTTCTAAAAAAATTTATTATTATTTTAATATTTTTCCTCGAAATTCGTGCAATATTTTTTTGTTGCTCCCGCACTACTAATCCAAGACTAAGTCTTGGTACATCTCTGTTTTTTTATTGTGTGCAAGATTTAAACTAATGGCCAATCAAGAATGGAATAGTGTCCGTCCACCCCTATTCTGTGGCGAGAACTTCAGAACCTGGAAGAGCCTAATGGAATCTCACCTAAAGACCCATCTGGATTTATGGATGATGATCCAAACAGGGTTTTCAGCACCTACAGAAGATGGAAAGTTGATCGCCTGGGATAAATTGGACGAACCAACTCTGAGGAAGATTGAGTCCGATGCAAGGGCTACTGCAATCCTACAGTGTGGCCTAACCAATGAAGAATTGAAGCGGGTCGGATCCTTCAGATGTGCTAAAGAAATCTGGGAAAAACTGATTGACCTTCATCAAGAGATCTCAGATGAAGAAGAAGATCAGGTAAGTTATCTTGTCCTTTCGGTCCAAGTACAAACAGCCGAGTCAGAGACTGAACTCGAATCCAAAGTCGAACTAGAATCAGAAGACAAATTGACTGAGACGGTAACAAATTTTGAATTCTGTTCAAAATTAGAATTAAATAATCAAATAGATACTGTAATGGTCGAGGAAGGTATAAATTCTATTGCAGGGAAAACTCCAAGAAAACTGCAAAAGAGGCCTAAACCAATACCTAAGTCCGACTCAGAACTTGACGATGAAGAAGGAGATCCTCGGAAACGGGTCCGAATGGCTCACAACCACTACAAAATGCCGAAAGAACAATCAATCAAAAGAAATATGGCTAGAATCAAGGGGGAGATTCCCAATCGGGAATCAAGAGGTAAATTTACAATATTTCAAAATCCATTATTTACCATGAATAATATGATTGAATCTTATAAATCAGTTAAGGCTAATGTGTTAGCAAATTTAATTCATAATATTGCTGTTTTTGATAATCCAGAATATTATTACGATTATGATGTAACTTAGATAATTTTTGCATTAACTATATGTTTCTTTTTATTTTATTTTTTTTGGTTAAAATTAGGATTGATTAGTTTAAGGACAAAATAGTTTAACTGAAATTTGGACAACATAGTATTGGGTGGAGGTGAGATGATAGTACGTTAGGGAAGCCAATTTGGCGGAACTAGCCGAAGCTACCGATCCAAGACCCAAACTAGTTAGACCAGAAATTTTTCAAAGAATAATTTTGAAAATGAAATTTCATTAAAAGGCTTTGTCAAGGGAAGGGTGGATGATCCCATAAGGCTACGGCCAAAGAAGGCCTAGTGCCTCGCCAAGACCTGGAAGCCAATTTTTGAAATTCAAATTCAAATTATTTTTTGTTAAATTCGAATCTAACACAAATTTTCAGTTAATTTTAGATTCAAATATCTTTTTTCAAAATAAATTTAAATTGTGTTTAAAAAATTAATTTAACTCTTTAAATTTATTCATGGTCTTTTCAAAATAAATCTTCTACTAAAACCTGTCTCACAAAAACTCTTAAGGTTAACATGCTTGATCATGTAGTACTGGGTGAGACATCTAGGACCTAAATGCATAACTCACTACTCTTTCAAATAAAATATACTTTCAAAAGTTATTCAAAGTTATTTCTTATTTTCAAATTAATTCACTGTACTCTATTTTTTTTACATCTTTTATTTCATGTCAAATATCACAATAAATAAAGTCTAGGACTTGATTGGGTCAATTATTGGTCAAACCTAGTCAACATAGTCAAACATGGATAACACTGAAGTCCCCTAGGACATTAGATTGAGTTAAATAGTAAAGGGGAGTGGTTTATTCTTTTTAATTTTCTTTCAAAATATCTTTGAAAAATTATTATCATTTCAAAATGGTTTTCGAAAATTGTGTTATCATACCAAATTATATTTTCAAAAATCTATCTCCTTAAAAATTATCATACTCAAAAGGCATGTTCAAAATTGTTCCTTTAATTTTGACAAACCCTAAGACTAAGAGGAGGATTAACTTGTGGTCAACAAGCCTCCCAGGACTGTGTCAGATTTAAGGGAAGTTCAAATTAAAAGAAGAAGTTTTATGCCTTCAAATAATCACTATATTTTTCAAAATTGTGCTTTACAAAAATCATTATCATTTCAAAATGTTTTTCGAAAAAGGGGCTTATGTTTGAAAATTATCTTCATTTCAAGTTGAATTTCCTAAAATTATATTACCGTACTGATATTCAAAACTATTCTTTTGATTTTAATAAACCCTAAAGACACAGAGGAAGATCCACTTCATGATCCATAAGGACTCCTGGGATGTGTCAAATTTAGGGGGAGTTTGAGTCAAAAGAAGAATTTCTGAAATGTGTTTATTAATTTTTTTTGGTTATTAGACAATTCTTATAATTTAAATCAAACCTTAAGATTCAGAGGAAGATCGCTTGTAGTCAATAAGCTTCCTAGGACTGGGTCAAGTTTAGGGGGAGATCAAATTAAAAGAATTGTTGAAATTTTTTCAAAATATATGTTTTCATGCACTGCAAGTTTAAAATCCTTTTGAAAACATAAATAATTTTTCGTTCAAAATATTATTATTATTGTGGCCTATGAAATTGCTTTTGAAATAATATTTACTTGGGTTGGCGAATTTCCAGGACACTTAGGAAAATATCCTTGTAGTCAACAAGGTTTCCTAGGATTATGTCAGACTGGAAAATAAACCAAGTCAAGCAAAATATTGTGTCTTCAAAAGGTCATACATTTTTCAAAATGTACTAGCATATACTTTCAAAGTACTATCATTTTTTTTGGAGATAGTATTTACTTGAATTGGAGAACTTTTCCAGGACACTTAGGGAAATGTCCTTGTAATCAACAAGGTTTCCTAGGATTGTGTCAGACTGGAAAAAAAACCTAGTCAAGTAAAATATTTTTCTAAAAGTACTTATGTGTTTCAAATCATAATTTATTTCAAAAGTACTTATGTCTTCAAAAATGCATAATATCTTTCAAAAAGTACTGCTATTTTTCAAAATATAATGTTTCCAAAAGTACAAATATTTTTCAAGGCAAAAGTGTTCTAAGTGCATGAAGCTTTTAAAGATTTGCCTACAAATACATTTTTTAAAATGGATTTAATCTAGAAATTTAAGTTTTTTATGCCTTCAAAATTATTCTAAGTATCTTTTGCTTTCAAAATTCATAGGCTCTGATACACAAACATTCTCCTTATCACTTCCTTCAAAATATTTTCTTAATTGAACTTAAAAATGGTCTAAGGAGAAGAATTTAACATTAAGGGGGAGAGATAGGAAAGAAAAGAGGGAATCAAATTTTTCAAATTTGAATTTCAAAAACATCCGAAGTACTTAATTTTTTCAAAATCAATTTAAGTACTTGATTTTTACTTAATTTTTTTAAAATACAACTTAAGTACTTAACATTTTTTTTCCAATTACTAAACTATTTCTTTCAAAAATTATTTCTAAGTCTTTCTCAAAAATTATTTCTAAGTACTTAACAATTCCTTTCAAAAATTTATTTCAAGTATTTAAATGAGTTTAGTACTTAACTATTTTTAAACCAAGTACCTGACACTTAATTTTTCAAACTTCTCAAAAGTACTTGCTTTATACTTGAAAATTATCTAATTGTAAAAAGTTTTGAAAATATTTTACTCTGTTTTTGAAATACTTTGTCAAAAACATGAAGCACTTAGAAAAACTCATAAATCCCTGTTAGATACCTTGTTCACCCATGCTTGTTTTTGATATATGTCAAAGGGGGAGGAAAGGTCAAAGTTAAGAGTTGTAAATACAAGTATTCAGGGTTTTAGGGGGAGTATGAAAAATAAATATTTTTTTTCAACTCTACATTTATTCTATTCATAAATAGTTATACTTATTGCTTAACCTTTTGTGCTTAAACTGTTATAAGTTTTTCCTTAACTTTGAATTGTGTTGCCATAATCAAAAAGGGGGAGATTGTTGGTGCAGGAAGCACCCGATCGAACCTTGTTTTGATATTGGCAAAGGATTCAAAGTTAAGGGTTATTTGTGATCTAACGTTGTTCACTGAGTGTGCAGAAAAATCCCTAGCGAAGGACTGCTAGGCACCTGGCGAAGGACTGCCAGTATCAAAGCCCTAGCGAAGGACTGCTAGGCACCTGGCGAAGGACTGCCAGTATCCAAGCCCTAGCGAAGGACTGCTAGGCACCTGGCCAAGGACTGCCAGCATCCAAGCCCTAGCGAAGGACTGCTAGACAACTGGCGAAGGACTGCCAGCATCCAAGACCTAGCGAAGGACTGCTAGGCTCCAGACGAAGGACTGCCAGAATGGACAAACCTTAGCGAAGGAATGCTAGGCACTGGCGAAGGGCTGCCAGAAGAAAAGACCTAGCGAAGGGCTGCTAGGCACCAAGCGAAGGGCAGCTTGGCAACTCAAGACCTGGCGAAGGACTGCCGGGCAAAAGTCCAGCTGGAGGATCCAGTTGGCATCAGGTAAACTCTCCCGAGAGGAGTAGGTGAGGACGCGTTCCCCTAGAGGGAACATTAGGCGTCGGTTCGACCTAGGGCTCCATTTTGGAGACCCAAAGTCAGAACCAAGACAGCCAAGGCTGTGTAAAATTAACTTATTAATTGCTGTTTTGGACTAACCCTGGATGCAGGACCGAAGGACTGTGTTTCTGCAGCTCAGAGAGCCTCAAAGGAGTGAGGCAGTAGCTGAGCAGGGCGTCCCGGATGTTTCGGGCGCCCCAGAGTCAACCCAAAGTCAGCAGAGCAAGTAAACGCCCCGACAGCAGCACATTTGGGGGCGCCCCGGATGTTTCGGGCGCCCCGCGCGCATCGGGCGCCCCGCGTGTCACGGGCGCCCACTGTGCCACGCCACTGGCAGCTGCAGCAGCTCATCCTCGCGAAGAAGATGAAGCCTTGACCGGTCAACCCGGGCGCCCCGCGCGCGTCGGGCGCCCCAGTCAAAGGTGATCCCGAAGAAGTAGAGATCAGCCTTGACCAGAGGGCTCGCCGGATCGAAAGCCACGTGGGGGGGGGGGCGCCCCGAGCATCCCGGGCGCCCCCAACCCTATATAAAGGACCCTCGACCCTCTTCTTCAAGCATCAATTCAATTGAACGCAATCACGCTCTTCTGCTCCCGCGCTCTGCTCCAGAACCCTCCAGACTCGAGATACAAGCGCCGGCGACGTCCAACTGCTCTGGAACTTCGATTTACACCGGACGTCGGTAACAAAGAAAAGCTGTCTTTTTTTTTTACTGTAATTTACTGTAATCAATCTTTGTAAAATTGTTTTGCGCGATTATAGTATTGCCCATAGTAAACGGTCAACGACCGTGGGCCTTGGAGTAGGAGTCGACCCAGGCTCCGAACCAAGTAAAAATCTTGGTGTTCGCATTGTCTGATTTTGATTATTTCGCTACGCAATTGCTCTTTACGAAATCCGAACGATTTGCGACATTCACCCCCCCCTCTCTCGCATCTCTCGATCCAACAGATGTCACTGTTGCATCATCTCGTACATATCATCCTAGCGGCTGGTAATCCTATCAACTTTTGTTTCAAGCCTTTGCTCCGTCTGCCGAAGTCCGTGAATATTCTCACGAATGACGTGAGCCTCCTCCTGAAGGTTGTGGACATCGAATTGAAGCTGGGTGAACTCTGCACGTGTGACCAGCTCGCCAGGCTCCTCATCTGCGTCAGCGGCCTCCGGGCGCTCCCTCCAAACAAATGCCCCCTGTCTACACTCAATACCTGCCAAGGACAGTTGGCGTGTGCCAATCTGATCATAGTCCTTGGACAGGTGCCTGACCTGACCACTGGTGACACGAATACCAAAACGTAGCTGGAAAAACTCAGTCAACATATGACAGAAAGACATATAGATTTTCCCATTAACACTCTGGGAAAAATGACAAATGGAGGCAAATACATGCAAAGACACATCTATGTCCAACCGTCGCTCAAGAGCATACATCATCACTAAGTGAGGCAATCGAATCCTTGCCCTCCCCTTAGTAACAATGGGTAGGATACACTCTACAACAATCTTATATAGAACATGGCTAAATGGACTCATGGGTTTTGCATCAAAGGTACGTTCAGATTCATGCCTATGTCTTCTAAAATAATGCTGATGAATCTGATCGACGGTGACGTTTAGAAACTCAAGCGGCTCAATCACATTAGAAAAATAGGTATTGACATTGTTTGACGCCCGACACTTTAAGAAACTGGCTAGAATCATGGCTGTGAAGGGAATGGTAACGCCGGCCACTCTTGATTCATAAATATCATTTCCTGAATCAATACAAGTCAAATTTGCATAGAACTCCTTGCATAGATCAATGTTAATGTCATGTTGGCAGTATACCAATTGTTCTATGCCAAAGTGAGTCACCATTTCAATAATTTGTGGCGCTTTCTCTTCGAAATAGGGTTTGTTAAGGTACCGACAAGGCAATGGAACAAACTTATTCTCCTCGAACCTCTTCTTACACTCTAAGCTCCTAAATATTTACTCTTCTGGAGCTTGTGGACCTGGTCGGGATAAACCTTCACCCCTAGACCTCTTAGACACACCCCTTATATCCCAAACACATGCATGCATACCATGATAACCCCTCAAAAGTGAAAATACCAAAGAAAACATACACAAAACATCATATTAGTATCAATACAAAGTCTAAATGGAGAAAGAAACCTTAAATCATTATACCTCTTTGCTAATCTTTTCATGTTGTTGGTTTTGAGAAAATGGCTTGAGAAGAGGGGTTTTCCACCAACCCTAGAGGTAGATCGGAGTTAGAGGAGGACTTATAGACTGATTTTAGGGCTTGAAAGGGCCTAAGATCGAAGGAGGAGCTTGAGAGAGGTGATCATCGCCGGGAAATCGCCAAAACCCTAGAGTTTGGCTTCCCCCCGGCGCGCCCTTTCCTTTTATAAAACCCGCATACCAGTCGACTGCCCCTGGGGCAGTCGACTGGGCCAGAGTGTAATTACATTCTGTGGGTTTTACCAGTCGACTGGCTGGAGGCCAGTCGACTGGTGTCTGATATTCTGAATTTCAGATTTTCAATCCAAACTTCAGAAATGCCTAACTAATTCCATAAATTCCCAAAAATTATGAAATTTCATGGATGGATTTGTGGATCCTAAGTCTACTTGGGAAAAATATAATTTCAATCAAAATTATCCCGAATTCCAAGATTGGTACAAACTTCAAGTTTCTTTAAAATGTATCATGAAACCTTTCCCAAAAGTTCTAATTTTGACCTTACCTTGATGCTTCTTCCCATACTCGTTTATAATCCATTCTTAGCATCAATTTATATGGTAGTTAGGCATTAAAACCAATTTCTCCATTAAAATCCCAATTTCTTCCTTTTATTCCATAATTCTCCCTTTAGTGTGCCAATTCTCTAGGATTAAGACTATCCTTAGCCTTTTAAGCCTCTTGGCACACCCTATAGTCCTCTTTAATCTCCTAGGAGGAAACCACCTGAGATCCATTGACCATGGAACCCATTTTGGCTTTTAGAGCTCTCCCTTGAGCTCCTAGCCCTAGTTACTTCCCTAGGCAACTCTTCTATAAAGGCAAGACCACACCGGTGCTTCTCCGGTGCTTCTTGACTTTCCACTATCACTCTCTTAACCCTATAGACTTTTTCCTTGGTCAACTTCTTTTCTTTTCCTTTAAATAGTTTTTCTTTGTCATTTTTGACTTTCTCTCTACCATAGTTATAGTACATCCTTGAATATGATAATTTATCAACATTAGTCCTCCTAGAATGATATCCTAACCCCGGCCTACTATTCCTATGATTTTGACCCTTTGATATCATGTTCAATCCCTTGAACCCTTGAATTACTCTTCTTAGGATTTTTTCTAACTTATCAAGTTTTGCTCTTAAAACTTGATTTTCCTTTTCTAACTTCCTAACCTTAGGATCACTAGACCTAATTTGATCATTTCTAGGTCTACTTATTTGTCTAGGCATATTTCTCCCTTTCTTAGAGTTTATGCCTTGGTCCTTATTCCTAGAGATCCTAGGTTTATCATGTATCATAGAATTTTTGGTGTTTTGACATACAAAATTGTTTCTATTCCTATCATGATATTTAAAACCAAAAACACGCATGGGCACACAATTGTTATCAATTCTATCATTCATATAAACATTTTGAGCATTCATGGAATAATTTGAAGCATAAGTAGAGTTAGAGGTTACCTCCCTTACCCTTGGGGCTCCCCCTTGATGAGTACTCCTTTTCCTTTCTTCTTTCTCCCATTTCCTAAGGTGCTCCATCTTCTGGAGCTCTCCACTTCTTGGACATTTTGTATGATAATGCCCGAGCTCCCCGCATGTGAAGCATCGAATTCTCCTTCTTTTGTTTTGAGCTTCCTCATTCCTACAACCCATATTAGATTTAAATTGAATGGATTTGGGCTTAGGAATTACCTCCTTTTTACTTAGTGGGCACTTATCCTTGTAGTGCCCCTTTTTATTGCACCCAAAGCATATGATATGCTCTTTTGACTTGACTTTGGTGGAGTTGGAAGTCTTCTCTTGCTCTTGTGAGGATGAGGGTCTCTCCTCCCCCTCAACCCTTGATATTAATACTTCTTCTTCTTCTTCTTCGGATGAAGTGGATCCTTTTTCACTCACTTCCTCCACTTCACTTGATGATTCTCCTTCTCTTTGGTCTTTTTCGGCACTTGAGCTTATTTCTTCGGGCTCCTCTACTCCTTGAGTTTATGTAGGGTTCTCATGACACTTTTCCAATTTATCCCACAACTCATATGCATTTCTATAATTCCCTACATTACCCAAAATATTAGTAGGCAAAATATTGACCAAAATATTGATTACCTTCTCATTGGCCCTAGCTTGTTCTTGTTGCTCCTTGGTCCAATACCTAGGCCGGAGCTTCTTCCCATGCTTGTCCTTAGGGGTCTCAAATGGCTCTTCTATCACCATTACACATTCCCAATCCATGCCGAGTCACATTTTCATTCTAGCTTTCCAATAATCAAAATCTTCATGCTCGTATGGTGGTGGTGAGTTTATATCTTCTCCAAGTTTGTCTTCTATCATTCCCTCTAGCTTTGCTTTGCTCCCTTGGCGGTTATTCCAATCAAGAGTGGTCCTAGCTCTGATACCAACTGATGGATCGTTTCAGGCGTGCTAGAGGGGGTGAATAACACTTTTTCGTCGTTTTGATCTCTACAAAGTCGTTGGCACAGCGGAAACAATAATATGCAAAGTAAATAAAAAATAAACAATGCTAACAATTTGATTTACTTGGTATCCACCCCGGTCGGGTGACTAATCCAAGAATCCTTCGGTGGATCAACCCCCGGATAACCTTCGGCTAAATCTGTCGCTCCTTGTGGGTGGAGAAACCTCGCCACAACACTTCGGACGCTCTCTGATCACAATAGACTACTAACTCACTTTACCCAAGTGAGTTTCGTCAAGCGAGATAGTAGAAAACGAGCCCCTTTAAATAGGGCTCGAATATGAAAACAGCCGCTACCAGTCGACTGCCCCTGGGGCAGTCGACTGGTACCACTCAGATTCGACCGTTACAGTACAACGTTCGAATCTTCCAGCTGTTCCAATCAACACCAGTCGACTGCCCCTACACACCTAAGCCTAAGGTTTTACTCCCAAGTACAAATCTCTCCGCACTCAAACCCTCCCGGCTTAGCCCCTGAGTACACACACTCATACTCAGACTCTTACAACTCAGTTGACTCTTCACCAGCAGTCTTGACTGTTGCCTTCACGCCCTCTTCATCTTTGGCCCTCGTCCCTCAGATGCGCACGCAAGCCTCCAGCTTGCCTCCATGCCACCCTTCACGTACGCCTCGAAGTCCGCGTCCCTCGGCTCATCATCTCTGCTATCCAACGATCCCTCGGATGCGCACGTAAACCTCCAGCTTGCCTCCATGTCATCCTTCACTTGAAGACATCAACCAAGTCCATGTGTACCTGTACACCTGTACACTCATGTACACATATGAGAACAACACAAATCCTAACTTAACCATATTGCTCATACATTAAAATATCATGATCCTCCAGATCATCTCAGGGCCGATTGCCCCAACAGATTATTGATGAATTTACAAGATATTTTTGGCTGTATTTGTTGCATTCTAAAGATGAGACATATACCACTTTTGCTATCTTTTACAATATGATGCATAATCAATTTAATATCTCTATTAAAAATGTTAGTTCTGATTAGGGTAGAGAATTTCAATCTCTCGCAACAAAATTTGCTTCCAAAGGTATTCATCATCAATTATTACAAAAAAAAGTTTACAGCTCAAGTTTCCTTGTAGTGTTCTTTATGATAGAGTGTCAAATTATAACTTTTTTCCAACTTTAGGTTGTGCTTGTTTTCCCTTTTTATGTCCCTTCAATTCATATAAGTTAGAATTTAGGTCACGTGTATTTTTTGGCTCAAGCTCTAAACACAAACACACTCTATTTTGATCCTTCCAATTCCAAACTTTAAATACCTCATCATGAGGGTCTCAAATCATAAGAAAGCATGTGAAAGAAAGAAACAATTCTAATCCATGAGGGTCTAAAATCCCGTCAAGAAGAGAGTGAAATCGATAGTACTCACAGCGTATGTTGATTCGTAAACATGCTCCTGTCCGAGATGAGTGCACAACGAGCCGAGTTCATGGATCTCGTTGTAGTACGGGCAGGCCAGGGTCCTTGGAATCCCATCCTTCGTCTTGAATTCAAAGTCGCTCAAATCGTCTGAAAAGATTCTTCGATTAGGCGGCCCAAAAGTAAGGCAAGATCGCGGATTCCCGACGGACGAGCAGAACCCCCGGATCAGGAGAAAGAACAACGACGGCGCAAAGAGATTGGGATCGGGAAGGAGAACAAGGCACCTGCATGTAGAGCTGTCAATTTGGGTTAGGGCCGTCGGATTGGCTCGCCCCGCCAATCAATTTGAGCGGGTTGGGTTAGAATTTAAGCAACCCAAGTCCGCCGCGGGCCAACTCGCCTAGGCCTGCGACCCGCACGAGTCGGCCCGCGACGGGCTTGGGTTGGTCCCGCGGATTGAGAATCATATGTTAGTTAAGTTTTATGACAATTTATTATCTTTCTTTGTTATTATTTTGAAATAAAAAATAATATTTTTCATCACATGAGTACTCGTTTGCATCCATTTATATTTAAAAAATATATTTCTTAATATATTTGATTATGAAATCTAAATATATGATTTTTTTTTAATTTTTTAAAAATATTTTGATGGACCCGCAGGTTGGCCTGCCTAACCCACGACCCGCCCTGGATTGGGTTGGGTTTGGGATTTTCCAACCCGCCTAGATGATGGGTCGACCCGCCCCGCCCCGCCAAATGGCCGGCCCGCCATGGGCCGACCCGCCCCGCCACGGGTTGACCCGTTTGACAGCTCTACCTGTATGGAGATTGATGCTTTCAAGCTGAGCCATCAAGTCCCAGACCGTCCATCCAAGGCAATATGCGACCCATTTGGGGGAGACTGGACAAGCGAAGATGCCAGCCACGCCTCGTGATGGATCTCTATCTTCCTCCTC
The DNA here is from genome assembly GCA_024364735.1 of Boesenbergia rotunda. Classification (NCBI taxonomy): domain Eukaryota; kingdom Viridiplantae; phylum Streptophyta; class Magnoliopsida; order Zingiberales; family Zingiberaceae; genus Boesenbergia; species Boesenbergia rotunda. The sequence goes on along the minus strand of JAGFNQ010004183.1, from coordinate 49,448 downwards.
GCTGCTTCTACTTCCTGGTTGAATCGCTGGAGGAGTGGAGATGATCGACAGAGAGAACACAGAGAGCGAGTGAGCGAGCAACAGAGAGAGAGTGAAGGTAAGAAGAGAAGTCGTGAATTTATAGTTCGAATTCAAAATTTAGCGAGTTAAGCGGATCGATCCCAAACGGTCCATTTAGAAAATATAAGCTAATCATATAATTTAAATTAGGAATCCATGATTATAAATTAAATTAAGATAAAAAATAAATCATTTAATTTAAATTGAAATTGAAGTTAGAGATTTTCACTATTTAACTAATAAAATTAATAAGTTCACCAATTGATTTTGTCAGGGAACGAAATTCTTTAAAACAATACGAAATATTTTGCAAAATAGCTTAGGAATGGTCCATTCATATACATGAATTGCTTGCACTGATTGGCATGAACAATCAAATTCTCCGACCAATCACTGTACTCCAAAGAAAATGAAGTTGACCCGTCGTCCTCCCACGTATCGTCTGCATCTTCTTGGCCATCATCATCCAACCCATCTCCACTGCTCTCCTCTTTTGATCTGCCTAGATCCTGTCAGCTCGTCATTGTGATATTCGTCGCTAAAATAGTCGGCGACCTGATCATCATAATCATCTTTGTATGATTGGACATTTTCATTGGATTCGAAGTCTCTGTCGGTATCATCGTATTTGGTGGAGCTTACTTGCCTCATGCCCCACTCTTTCTCGCCTGAACTACTGAAAAGTGACCTTTTATCAGTTGCGGGTACTACTCTGCAATCCGATCTTTGCTCAGACCTCACAGTTCGACTTCCACCCGAGGCCACCGCATCCACACATTCGTCCTCTTCTAGTGTATTTGCCTTTTGGCTTTCCTTAAAATGCCTAGATCTTGGACATACGATTGGTTACGGAGGAACTTGCACTTCCTCTTGACCGACTCCGTCATTGTCCTTCTCCTCGTCCTCTTCCTCCACGACTTACTTGGCCTTCATTACCTCTTCCCCCAGCCCCCGTCAGCCACTTCCCAAATCAACTTGTCCAGGTGTTTCCCCAGTCTTTACCTTTTGCATACTGTGACAACAGCAGAGCGTGATGGAATCTTCTGCACAAAAAAAAATTATTTAAGATAGAGTGAAAAAATAAATACTTGCATGCCATTTACGGCGATAATCACGTTGCATTAAAATGTCACGTCATGCCACATCATTACTATGATTTCACTCTCTCTATCATTGCTCGTAAAATTAATACTGGCATAGGATATGCAACTGCTGCAGAACACTAACAAACGAACTAGGAAAACAACATTCTGTCGTTAGCAAATTTCAGTTAATTTTTTTTTTCTAGTCTTAGGGGTTCTACGACTCTAGTTTTCACTATCATTTGAAAATTTTAAAACGAAACATGGATTACTTTCTATAACAACACAAATTGCCTGGGCGAGGTCAGGGTCATTTCATATCGCTAATGAGCCCCTAGTGAACAAAAACACAAATAGATGCAGTGATAAGAAAGGTAATAAATTACTACAAAATAGCAACTCTTGTAAGACATACTACAAATGTACACGAGTTCCAAAACGGAGATCTTAAAACAGAAGGAAATGCTTTCCAGGGACACACTGGAGAACTCGAAATAAGTTCAGCTTACTCTTTCCTTACAGTTAATGGTTAAAAAGATAAAAATGGAGTGAATTCATAGAGGGAACCTATAAGAACAAGGCCATAGCATCTTTCTGAGATTCCAATTTGGCATTTATTAGCATTTCAGACTGTTATTAGCATTGAAATATTCAATGCATGGTTTAACTAGGTTGATTGGACATATCCACTACAACTAGACTAGATACATAATGAAGATTTCCTCGTAAATTTTGTTAACGTTTTTTACTATCTTTGGATGCCAGTTATGACCCACATTAGGCTGCTTTGGCTTTTTACAACAATCCAATTTTTCACAAATATTACTAGAAAAAAAAATGATGAACCAGGCAGCAGATAAATTGAACCTGGGATGACCGGCCCGGCCCCACGGAAGTTTTCCACCGGTCACCAGGGTAAATCGGGAAGCACTCGCGGTGGGCAATCTAGAAGCCCAGCGTCCCAGGGTCGCGCTCCATTTGGAGGAAAAATTCCTGCAAAATGCGCCGTAGCTGGGGATCGAACCGTGGATGCCTAGATTAACTACTAGTGCCCCTATCGCTGCACCATAGCCCGGGGGCATCACAAATATTACTAGAGTATAGTAGGGCCTGCAACAATTATTTCTTATCATTGGATATTCAATTTATTAATAGACCACTATGATTCAAATACAAATGCTATATGTTCTTTAAATTCTGATATACAAGAAAGAAAAAAGAAAAAAAAAATGGAACTTACATTTTGATCTCCTTCCTTTTCTTTTTGAAATTTGAGCTTCCGGTTCAATTTAGATGAAATTGATAAATCAAGCTCTAACAGCCTTAATGCAACAGTTGCTGAAGTGTCAGGACCAGTTCGTGAGTAAGCAGAGAAAAAGTCTTCATCAACCTTGCCAGTAGAACCCAGCAGTTCAGCTGTTGTTTTAAAGTTCGATGAGAGAAAATCGGGTTGTACTGCACACTCCAACATTGTCAGAATCTGCAAGCACATAGCAGTGTATGACATGTTAATAACTTATCGTTTGTTGATATTACCATTTTCAACAATAATACCATTTGCAATAACTATAATTGAAAAAAAGGAAGATGAATCACCCTATTAGGTGGATGGAAAACAGAGTATCTGCTCAGAAATAAATATGTACTGTCTGGTACAGGTAAAGTATCAGTAGAACTGGCACGTTACCCGAAAAGATCACACAACTGTGTTCAATTAAAGAAATGCTCCAGCCACCAAATATTTACTAATGTTGGAATACAAAAACTGCTACTGATTAATGTAATACAAGAAAATATGATCTTTTGGTACTATTAAGAATTGGATTAAAAAATCAATAATAGAAAATCAAGTGAGATAACTAATTGCGAGTTCCAAGATTTAGTATGAGTTCAGTTTTATTCCAACGTAATAGGAAATGGAAATAATGTGGTTAATGGCATGAACAGGTTAAAACCTGAAACAATTCCCCAGCAGATGATGAAGCGTCCAATTTTACAGCCCAAGATTTCCTATAACGCTCTGTCCAAAAACTCTGAAGTGCTTCAGCTGGAATACCAGCCTGTGATTAACAAAGTAGCATACATAATTAAACTAACAAAAAAATTAATAGTGCCAACCAGGAAACATCATAAAAGAGTTAGGTTTACAGCAGTTCCCACCTCAAACATCGATAGCTGTTCCTTTAGCAATCTGATCCTTATTGGAAGAGTAGAGTTAGAGAGTTCGAATTTCCACTCAGCGTCTTACTTTTCAGTTAGCACAAGGCCAAATGCTCTGAAAAAAGTGCATCAGAAGTTTGAAAGGTCTTAAATGCCTTGTGACATGGACAATGCCTTTCTTCAAGTAAGAAAGATTGGAAGCAAGAATCACAAGCGTGAAGGAGCTTGAACATCTTTTCTTCCCGTATTTCATTGTGCATAATACATGTGCATCGTAGCATTCTTTCCACATCCATCTCAAGAAACCTTGGTGCCTGATAAGAGCAGATTTTTTTCTCGACATCATCGCCCTCAAATCCAATTTTGAAAGGCATTAAGTTCTCTAACACATCAGAAGCTAGCCCAGTGAGAGAACTATTAGGACTGCCGTTTTCACGCTCAAGTCTGGGTTTGACATTATTTTAGAATCCCTTGGTTTAGCATGATCTCCAACTGACTTTAATGAATTGATAGTTTTCTGTCTCCACCTAATTGCCTATTTGAAATTTCTCTCCATTCTGAGCAGCAATGAGTGCAAATGTGATTCTCAAATCCCACGAGTGTCTAGAGCAGCTAAAAGTGCATCAAATGCCTACATTCATAGAAGACAAATTAAACATAATATTAATAAAACCTGAGACTTGCAAAGATCAATTAATTCAGAACTTGAATTTTAAACAAAGAGTATAATATACAACATCCTTAATTCATCAGATTGCAGGATCTAGCTGGTTCTTATGCAGACTCTTTGTCTGCAATTGGGAAGAATTGATCACCTTCTGCATCCTTTTTTCTTGCAATGCGCAATTTAAGAACTCTTCATAAATAGGTGGAAGTTGGTACAAGAAGTGTCTATTGTGCGATTGAGGATATCAATATGGTTAAAGCACATGAAGCAACATGACTCATGATGAAGAATGTTTAGCTTACATGGATGGACTCCTTACTCTTCATCAATGAGACGCATATCGTAGGGTCCATACAATTTTATTACGCAAGTGGTATCCTAATAAATAGTGAAGCAACCACTGGGTCTGCAGTTTTGACGGATTTAACAGAAATTATAGCTAACATGATAGTCTTGATAGGAGAATGTGGAGTTGTGGGCAATATGAGGTAATTGCAATCATAAATGAGACAAAAACAAAGCAAAACAAAAAATATCACATAAGTTCATCATTTTGAAGGGTTTTTATTTAAGTGCAGGTTAGATGTTTGAAGTTTAAACAAGAAGCCAAATATAAAGTTACCTCCTCTGAATTAATAAGTCTCCAATGACCATCTTTAGATTCAAACAATATTCTTCCAGAACCAGAATCATTTGGTGAAGAAGATGTTGAAAATAGCCAGTAGCAATTTCGCCTATGGCCTTGACCTAAAGGTAATGACCGGTATGCATAAATTTGCTCTGCCTTATGACCAATAAATGATTTTAACAGTGCTGAGACGTCTCAGCAGCAAATCCACTTTGCTGAACAGATGAAGTGTCAGGACTTTGCTCTTGCATAGAACTATAGCCTAGATTAACCTAATTCAGATCGAGAAACTGTTCCTTGTTGATTGCTTCTAGATTGTTGTCATTAACCTTGTCAACATTGTCAAGTGGAGTTTGGTTTCCCCCTATTGCAGCAGTAGTTTGGGCAGTCTCAGACTTGTACCCATCCAAAGTACCATGTAATTGGCCAGAATATTCTTGTTTTGAACATCTTTTTTCCATCTGTGTTTCTGCCCACATTTGTTTTTTTTAAAGTGCATTCCTGTAAAACCTCGAGTAAATAACACAATCAGAAACCAGAAATTATAAAGAACATAGCATAAATATATGGTATCAGTACCTCCAGAGCTGCTCGTATAGAGTTTCCATCAATAGCTATACCTATCAAAGAGACAAGTGCATTCGGGCACTCTTGAACACTCAACTCACAGTAATCACCATCTGATAGGCCCTGAACTCATGGTTCACCAAAGTTGCTTTCATGAATCTCTGTATCCTCCATGTCAGGGCTAGCTGATTCATGGTACTTTAAACTGGTATCAGTATGTTCGGCAGCATGAGAAATACCTACTGCTTTCAAGTTCTCTGAAGAAGGGATTGGAGGAACCTTCTCAGCATTTCCAAAAGTAATTAGTAGAGTGTCTTCAGTATCTCATCCTTCCCCCTTACCTAGTGAAGTGTGCATTCTAGTGTTTTTTTAGCTTGCTGCCAAACAGGCCATTCTTATCCAATGTTGGATCCATGCCAGCATCATCAACCTCAGGATCATCATCAGCATCTTCTGTATCTTCATCTTTTTCTGCATCATCTACATCTTCTATATCCTTGTCTGCTTCATCAAAATCTGAAAGTGCACTTTGAAAACCTTGTACTTTCTTCAGAGCCGCAGAGAGTACTGCATCAGCATCTGCAGGATCTTTTCTATATTGAGATCGCACACAATATGTCGAAGGAGCAATTTTCTAAAAAAGTTATCATGGGATAAAGCTGCAGCAAGTGATCCCTTAGGTGTCTTGCTTGTTGTTGTTGTTGTGAGTTGCAGGGGTAATTAGGTCTTTTCTTTCTATCTTGTGCCATTAGGGTTTTGCAGGCTTTTCTATATGACATAATTAATATGTCTTTAGAATTGGTATTTAGAATTAGTTAATTTAGAATTGGTCAATTGACTAAGTCCTCATAAATATCTATATATATTGTATTCTTCATTGCACATAAAAAATAAGATTATTGGGTTATATCTCTCTCTTCTTCTATCCAACATGGTATCAGAGCCAAGTTCTTCGACACCCTAATTTTTTTTTTCTTTTCTCCTCCTAAACGGCGCCGTTCACACCCTAATTTTTCTGTTGGCTCTTCTTCTCGCAAACGGCGCGACGCGCGGCTTCTGCTAGTCCGCGCGATTCGCAAGCTCTGCTTCATGACATGCCGCAGGGAAGCGCTGCTCTTCTTCTTGCTCGACTCGCCGCAGGGAAGCCCTAGCTCCGCCGGTGTCCGAATCTCTCGTGCGACTCGCTTCTTGCGCGACGCGCTTCTTCGCGACGCGCGGTCTCCCTCTGCTCTTCCGCGCGAGCACTGTTTCTGCTCTTCCGCACGAGCGCGACGCGCTGCTTCTGCTCTTCCAGCACGACATGCTGCTTGATTCTCGCGCTGCTCCCTATCGCGACCGAGCGTGCTGACTTTCTTGGGCGTCACTCTTCTCTGCCGGCTCTCCAAGCTTGTTGATTTCCCTGGCGTCACTCTTCTCTGCTGCAGCAGCTGTTCTTCACGCGAGTCAACCCCGTCCATCGTCTTCTTCTTGTCCTAAGGAAGGTTCCTTTCGCCGACGACAAGAGGACGGGTCTCGCTTCCTCTCGCACTTGCTGTTGTGCTCGCCACTGATCTGAACAGAAGGCCTTCTTCAATCGTGCGTGCTGCAACTTTCCTCTGTGGGCAGGACTGGGCCTTGGACGTTGGTCATAGCTCCTCAGCGGTGGTGGAAAAGGGAGTTTATTCTTTATTTTTATTTTTTTCTGCTTGTTGGTTTTTCTGTTTTCGCCGGTGGAAAAGCTACGCACACGGTCCATCTCTTCTTGTGGTTTATTATGGCGGACACATCTGGGGAAAGTTCTGGGATGTCTACAGACCCTTTGGCCTCTTCTGGACAGGTACAACCAAGTTTTACGATAACAGGAACGGGAGGAACTGGTCTTCAGATAACCTCGGAAAAATTGACCGAGACAAATTATGCATCGTGGGCAGTTGCTGTTGAACTCTATGTAGAGGGCCATGATAGACTTGATATTCTTCATGGTACTAGAGTGAAACCGGATGAAAAAGATCCTAGCTTTCGTACTTGGAGGCGTGACAATATTCTGGTAATGACTTGGATACTCAATTCTGTTAGCTCTGGCATCAAACAGGTCATTCTTCATAACAGAACAGTTGTTGATATGTGGAGGACACTGGAGCAGATGTATGGACGCAAGCATGATATGCTGCGTACTTATCAGATAAGTAGTCAAATTTTTAAACTTGAGCAAGGTTCTATGTCTGTTACAAATTATTTTGCTGCTTTAAAAGGGCTATGGGATGAGTTTGACTACTACAGGATGGATAATTGGATTTCCACTGATGATCATCAGAGATATCTGAAGCTTCTGGAGAAGGACAGAATCATTAAGTTTCTTGATGGGCTTCATGCAGAGTTTGAAAATTTAAAAGGACAAATTCTTAGTCTTGATCCTACTCCCTCCTTAGAACAAGTTTATTACAAAATTCTGAGTGAGGAAGGCAGGAGAGGGACCATGAACAATAAAGGTAATATCTCTGCAGCAAGCACTCCAATTGGAGAGACATCTGCTTTTGTCGGTTCTTCCAACAAGCTCAAGTCTGGGGGAACAAAAGGAAAAGGTGGAAAATTTTGTCGGCACTGCAAGAGGACTAATCATGATTCAGATTTTTGTTGGGAGAAATATCCAGAAAAAAACCTGAAAAATTCAAATACAGTGACAAGAAGGCGCCTAGTCGTGGAAATATTGCTGCCCAGAAATTAGTGGATGGGGAGACTACTGATTCTTCGGTACCTTCTAATATTAAGTTGTCATCTGCTGATATTGCTAATCTTCAGGACCTTTTATCACGGCTTCAGACTTCATCCTCTGTCTCTACTAATTCGTCTCAAGCGCACACAGGTATTCGTGACCTGGAGTTAAGTATTGCTGGGTCAAGATCTTATAGCCCCTGGGTTATTGACTCTGGAGCTACAGATCATATGACAAATCTTGCTAATTCCTTCATTTCTTACTCTTTGTCTTCTGGGCATGATAAAGTGACTATTGCTGATGGCACCAAAGCCACTATTGTTGGTAAAGATTCCATACAACTAGCAGATCACTTTATCCTATCCTCTGCACTTCATGTCCCTTCCATTTCTCTTAATTTACTTTCTGTTAGTAGTATTACTAAACAACTACACTGCTCAGTAACCTTTTCTCTAATCATTGTGTCTTTCAGGATCTCGAGACCAAGCAAACGATTGGGACTGGCCGTGAAGTAGGAGGTCTTTATTACTATCATCTTGGAACAACATCTTCTCTGAAGTCTACAGCTCAGTGTTCAGAAAATAAGCATCAAGAAATCTTATTATGGCATTCTCGTTTGGAACATTTATCTTTTCGATCCTTGAAGGTTCTATTTCCTAGTCTCTTCTCCTCTGTTTCTCTTGAGTCTCTTCAATGTGAAGTTTGTCAGTTATCTAAACATTGTAGAACTCATTTTTCTGAGTCCATGAATAAAAGTTCGTCTCCGTTTGACCTTGTTCATTCAGATGTGTGGGGTCCCTCTCCTGTGCCTTCTTTGGATGGCTACCGATATTTTATCTCTTTTATTGATGATTACACTCACTGTACATGGCTTTATTTGATGAAAGGCAGAGACGAAGTTCCTCGACTCATTCAACATTATTGCAGAATGGTTGAAACTCAATTCCACACAAAAGTGAAAACTCTTCGATCTGATAATGCACGGGAGTACTTTACACAGTCTCTAAATACCTTTCTAGAGGATTTAGGAATTTTTCATGAGTCATCTTGTCCCTACACACCACAGCAAAATAGAGTGGCTGAAAGGAAAAATCGTCATATCCTTGAAACAGCCCGTGCATTATTATTTCAGCGCCACTTACCCAAATATTTCTGGGCTGATGCTATCCTTGCAGCAGCTTATATCATTAATCGTCTACCATCAAAAGGTCTAGGGTACCGGTGTCCTCTCAATATTCTTCGTCCTGACACCACATTGTTCTCACTTACACCTCGGGTATTTGGCTCCCTTTGTTTTATTCATGTTCTTGGTCCCAAGACCTCTAAGCTTGATCCTCGAGCTATACGGGGAGTTTTTCTAGGGTATTCCACTTGCCAGAAAGGGTACAAGTGCTTTGATCCTATTACTAGGACAAGGTATGTCTTGAAGGATGTTACCTTTTTTGAGTCCGAGTCCTATTATTCTTCCCAGACTCGTCCCCAGGGGGAGAATCTTACCTCTTCTTCCCTTGTACCTCAAGTGGTTCCTTCTCCTATTTCACTGGATGTCATGGAAAATAAAAAAGATGATGCTCCACTACTGGATGCTCCATTACTGGGCTCGCAGGCTTCACAAGAAATTATTACTTACAAGCGACGAAGACATAAGGAAGGACCTACTACTAATCGGCTAGCTGAATCGGATGTTATGGCTCCTGATCCTGAATCCTCATTGATTGAACCAATCGCACCCCTGAATATGAATGAGCTGAATCTTCCAATTGCTGTTAGGAAAGGGGTCAGGTCATGTACTCAACATCCTATCTCTAACCATGTTTCTTATTCTCGTTTGTCTTCTTCATATCATGTCTTTGTTTCACAGCTATCAAATCATGTTATACCTTCTTCTTATTATGAAGCTGTAAGGGACTCAAGGTGGCTGGAAGCAATGAATGAAGAAGTGGAGGCTCTTAATAAGAATGGTACTTGGGAATTAGTAGATCCCCCAAAGGGGAAGAACTTGGTTGGTTCTAAATGGGTCTATGCTATTAAGTATAACTCAGAGGGTGACGTGGTCAGATATAAAGCCAGACTTGTTGCCAAGGGATTCACTCAAACATATGGGGTGGATTACTTGGAGACCTTCGCTCCAGTTGCAAAACTCAAATCAGTCAGGGTGATTCTTTCTCTTGCTTCTCAGTATGGTTGGCCGCTGTTTCAGCTAGATGTGAAAAATGCTTTTTTGAATGGTAACCTTCACGAAGAGGTCTACATGTTACCACCTCCTGGAATTGAAACAAAAGGGAAGGTTTGCCGACTGATAAAAGCTTTGTATGGACTTAAACAATCACCCAGAGCATGGTTTGATATGTTCTGCAAAGCCATGACATTGTTTGGCTTTAGACAAGGGAATGCTGATCATACACTCTTTGTGAAGAGGAAAGAGGACAAAACTACAATTCTTTTGGTTTACGTTGATGATATGATAATCACAGGTGATGACGAGGTTGAAATTCAGACTCTTAAGTCCAAGTTAATATCAGAGTTTGAAATTAAAGACCTTGGACTATTGAAGTACTTCCTTGGTATTGAAGTTGCTCGATCTCAGGAGGGAATATATATATGTCAGAGAAAATATGTGTTGGATTTGCTCAAGGAGACAGGGAAGTTGGGTTGTCGGCCAGCATCGACTCCTATAGAAGTAAATCATGATCTTACTAGTTCTAATGGGGAAGATCTTACAAATCTGGAAAAGGGAACGTATCAAAGGTTGGTTGGAAAATTACTCTATTTGTCTATGACTAGGCCTGACATTACCTACGCTGTTAGTGTAGTGAGTCAGTACATGCATACTCCTAAAACTATCCACATGAAGGCCGTTGACAGAATTTTGAGGTACTTAAAGTCATGTCCCGGAAAAGGCTTATTGTTTAAGGGAGGTGGTAATCTGAAGGTGGAATGTTATTCTGATGCTGATTGGGCTGGTTCTAGAGATGATAGAAGATCTACTTCTGGCTATTGCACCTTTTTAGGAGGAAACTTGGTAACTTGGAGAAATAAGAAACAAAGTGTTTGTGCATGGTCCAGTGCGGAAGCAGAATATAGAGCCATGGCACATGGTCTTGCAGAAATGTTATGGTTGAGTTTTTTATTAGAAGACATGGGGTTAAAGGCTGAATTACCCCTCAGGCTGTACTGCGACAACAAAGCTGCAATCAATATTGCAAATAATCCAGTCCAACATGATCGGACCAAACACATCGAGATTGATCGCCACTTTATTCGGGAGAGACTTGATTCTGGAGAGTTATGCTTGCCCTATGTCAAATCTGAAGACCAACTTGCTGATATGTTTACAAAAGCTATACCCCAAGCTGTGTTTAATTTTGCCCTTAGCAAGTTAAACATGTTTGATATATATGTTCAACTTGAGGGGGAGTGTTATGAGTTGCAGGGGTAATTAGGTCTTTTCTTTCTATCTTGTGTCATTAGGGTTTTGTAGGCTTTTCTATATAACATAATTAATATGTCTTTAGAATTGGTATTTAGAATTAGTTAATTTAGAATTGGTCAATTGACTAAGTCCTCATAAACATCTATATATATTGTATTCTTCATTGCACATAAAAAATAAGATTATTGGGTTATATCTCTCTCTTCTTCTATCCAACAAGAGCAATTTTGTGAGGTTGATTTGGGTTTTGAATGATCCTGTTTTATAAGGAACCCATAGTTGTTTTAGATTTAATTAAGAGGATGTTAAAACTAGGATTATATCCTAATTATGTTGAGTAGTTAATTTAGTTATTTTATTAATTGTATAAATAGTTAAATTTTATCTTTGATACAGGACTTTGATTCGGATACGTACGGTTGATCGTGAGAGAGCTCTCTCCGATATGTATATTTTTTTACAAGGCGGGTACTTCTTTTTAGTATCCGTAGTTTATTGTACATAAATGCATGGCTGTTTATTATTTGTGATAGGTTGCTTTATCTTATCCTTGCTCTATTTATATCGTCGCTTGATACTTTCGTTGCTTGGTCTTTGAGTTAATCAAAAATTTCATTTATACAGTCTCACCTGTTGGTTTCCTGATCTATAGAGTACCACTTGTACGCGAATAATTAGAAACGATCAATAGACATATCTAGAGTTTAGTTGATATCTAATTATATCATACCTAGTAGGTTAGTTGCATATTTATTAATCATGATGTTGGTTGGATATATGTGTATAATATTGTTACATGGTTGTTGACCTGGTTGAGGTTGTGCATTTTAATATCATGCATCATATCTGTATTGTTGCGTACTAGCGATCATCGCCTGCCTTGTGGTTAAACTCGTTGTCAGTCATATAGTTTCTGCCCACTCGATCACTCAGAGTAGTAATAGTTGTTGGAGTGCGAGCAGTCATCCTGTCGTGCTACCCTCGACCACTCATGAATAGTGAATGTCACAATTGTAGACAGGTAGTTGACACTCACTCCGTTGTTTATGAGAGATAGTAGAGATGTTGATGGTTCCCCCTTCTCCTAAGGTTTTGGAACAGTTGGCTCCCCAACATCATGTTCACTCGACCACTCCGAATAGTGATAGTTGTTGGAGTTCGTACAGTTGTCGTAGTCCTACCCACTCGATATCACAGATATGATGTGATGGCGGTTTGACTAACCTCAGGGGTGACACATGTCATTACATCATATATGCATATGATGGATTGTGGATTTGATTGTGATTGTTGTATTTTTTTTTTGAGCTTTGATTGATACACTTGTTTGACATGCATATACGAGTTGTTACTTGCACTTCTTATATGATCTAGATCTACTTAGTGATACGAGCAGGCTTACTTATGTATCATGGGATTTTCTGATCATGCACCTGCATATTAGACTGATTTCTAGTATTTATGTTCATTTAGTCATTTATGTTCATATATCACTCTGTTTCAGTGACTATATACTATTGTTTATATTCTGCTTGTTATATCCTATTTATGTCATGCATTTATCCATCCATTATACCCGTAGAATCCACCCAAACTCACCACCCCTTGCTTTTATTTCCATTTCAAGTAGTTGATAATTGCGACTTGTGAACCCAGGAGAGGATCCATCTACCAGTCCTTCAGCTTCGAGTATTTTAGTTGTTTTGTATTTTCTTTAGCGGGCATGTATTTATTTCAATGGATTTTAAGATGTGGTTATGGATTTATGGATTTTATGGATATGCCGGTGGCATTTATGATTTTATTCGAAGTTACGCACTTCTGATAAGTTAAGTAAATTTTATTATGGTTATATGTACTTCTTTCTCCCTTATTTTACTTGATTGTCAGCTGCGTCGGCTGTACTCTATATTGTGGTTGAGATTGTTTGTATATTAGTTTCAGATTATAGGTCGTACATCAAAGATATTGTCCGAATTTCTATTGGACATGCGGCTTCTCGAGAGGTGACAATTTATTTGGTATCAGAGCTCAGTTTGCGAGGTAACTTGGGTATTTATGGATTTTTACTGAGTTTATCTGATACCAATTTATTCGGTATCAGAGCGCCAATTTTACGAGGTTTACTTGAGTTTTTCGGAATTTCGGAGTCTATCTTTACCAATTCTTTATGGTATCGATGCCTAGGTTCGAGGTCAACCTAGGTATATGTTCTAATTTTACGGAGTCATTTTCTTGACGTGATTGTGTTGAGACATGGCGCCTGAGCAAGTTGTTAGGATGTATATTAAAAGACTTGTCTTTTTCTATGAACATCTACATTTTAAAAGAGAATCACAACAACACAGTTGCATGTTTTTAATATATGCATAATAGTCTGATACTTTGCATTGTAGATAATATGGTGTGTGGTGGCACACAGAAGATCATGTTATCAGTCTCTTGCATAGTATAAGTAGAGGCTCACAACTGAGATGGAGTTGAACAAACCATCAGGATGGTTGTAGTGTAATTACGTGTGGTTTATCTTGACCATAGAATTACACTAGTGCACTTTGTGTGCATTGAGCAGGACCAAAATAGAAGCGATCCAATTTGTACTGACTTTATAATTGGATCAGACCTCGGTTTATTATGGAGTACAATCTCTAAATCCCGTTATAATAACGGGCATATGTAATTAGTATTTTATTTCTTTGATTTACCAATAGGCGAGATTTATTCTGCTAAATCAATAGGCCCGGTAAGTTGGGAAATAATATTATTTACATGGTGTGTCATTGATTATTGACGAAATCCGTGCCCTGGTGAGTTGGGATGATGATGCCCCCTTGATGAGCTCATAAGATTCATCATGTTAAACCCTGCAAGTGGATTTAATCCAACATGATGATAAAGTTGAGTAGTACTAGTCAAGGAGTTAGAAGTTGATTAATTAAAATTGTCAGTAATTTAAATTAATCGACGGGCATTCGATATCTTAAACACGGGGAGATGAATGTACTCATAATAGGTGGAGCCCATATGAAAATATGGGGGTTGGTGAGGAAGTTCAATGGAGATCCTTTAGTGGAATGGATCTTCATTAATGGATCGGATTTGGATCCATTAGCGGGCCAAGACCCAACTCCTCCTCATGGTCCCTATCGTAGCCCTATATATACCCCATGGAATCATGAAACCATGAAAAATCCAATTGATCATCCAAGCCTCTCTTTTCTTTCTCTTCTCCACTCTCTCTCTCCTAGGGCAACCGGCGGCAAGGTTTGAAGGAGACGGGTGCAAGGTTATAAAGGGGAAGAAAACTCATCCTTTCTTTCTCTCTTTTCATCCTTTTCTCTTCTTCTCCCTTGGAGGTCTCGACAGTGAGCTAGGGAAGGAGAAACCGGCGCCACCTTAGAGCAAGGTGGCCGGCGGCGTGCGTGAACAAGGGAAGAGGCCCGCGGCTTGGAGTTGAAGGAAGAAGGAGTGTTCTTCTTCTTCCTTTCCTACTTCATCACCTAGATACCTTGTGGCCGAATCTTCCTTGAAGTTGGAAGTGGTCGGCGGCACTTGGTTGGAGAGGAATAAGAGCCGGCAGGTACCCTAGTGACTAGGGTTTGTTGGCATGTGGAAGAGGGAAGAAGAAGGTAGTATTGGATGACCCTTGGTGACTCCGGATTTTGATAGATCGTCGCCCACACGATGTCCAAGAGGGAAGGGGCATACGGTAGAAGATCGTAAGGTAAAGGAAGGTATAAATCTCTTCCTTGGCTCCTTGGTTTTCTTATCATTTTATGTGATATCTTAATTAATTATTATGTTCTTGATTACTTGTTAATCTTGTTAATAATTAATTAATGGACCCCGATAATAAACACAAAAACCAGCGATCCCCTCGTCATTTTTTCCGCGGTCAATCGGTTAGGCGAATTACAAAGCTCGATCTTTGAGATTGGCTAAGTTGTAATTCGAATCGATTGATACAATGACGAGACCGTCGTTTGGGAGACGGGTCTCCATTCGGATTAATTTTTAATCCGTAGACATGGAGAGGTCTCTCAAGGACGACCAAGTATTCGCTTAGGAAATCCGCCGAGCTATTCCATCACAAGTATGTTGGTAAACTCTAATAGATAGACATCTTAGTAATACATATTGGTTCTGTTAACAGGGATGACTCGTGACACACCGACCCTCGTACCGAGACATGGTCCTGGACGACGACCACAGAGGACAGGAGGCAGAATTTACGGAAAGACCCACCAAGGTCGAGCCGACTAGCCGATTACAAGCTCGCCATGACATGTTGGATGATCAGAGATCCCCTCCACCAAGTACCTCCACTATATCTGACAGTCATTCCAGCAGTGCCACCACAGATACCCACTACTCCTGCGGGCTGAATTCTGGGTAGAACTCAGATTCCGATATTGGCGGCGTCCGTGAAGGACCGATTCACTTTATTCCAGGGAGGAGCAGATTCGTGTGTTGTTTGTGCTTGGCTGGAGACATTGGAGAGCACATTTAACTACATGACTCTCACGTACCTAGAGAAGACTGAGTTAGCTACTTACCACCTTCAAGATCAGGCTGTCACATGGTGGAGCATGTAGAAGACTATTATTGGGGAGCAGCACGTTACCTGGGCTTCATTTCAAGTTTTTGAGAGGAAGTATTATCCTACCGCATTCCGTATGGCCCGACGCCATGAGTTTCTTGGCCTCCAATAGGGAGAGCGCATTGTTCTAGAGTATGACGCAGAATTTATTCACCTGGCTGAGTTCTTTCCTCAGTTGGTGGTCAATGACAATGAGCAGATAATGCAGTTTACACAGGGCATCGCTGGTTATATTCAAATACGGATGTATGGATTGGTTACGACTTTTTATTGGGAGGCCTTGGACCGAGGCCTACTCATAGAGATGACCCAACAGTGAGTATACGATAATAAAAACAAAGGCAAGCAGCCGACCCAAGATTTGCGACTCAAAGACAACAGAATACCGGACAGAAGCGCAGTGATAGGAGTCAAAGTACACAAGATATTTTTGGAGCTCACTCTCGACTCCAAAAGTGTGAACGATTTTCAGCATAATCGTCCCATGTCTCCCAGCGGAAGTATGCTACCAGTGGGGTCCACTGTTTCCAGTGTGGATATAATGATCACAGTAGACCAAATTGTCCTCTAGAGCATTCCGTAGGCCATTCCAACCATTCTTACTCAGTTAGGAATGTTCGACGATGTTTTTATGAGATGGGAAAGCATCACAAAGAATGTGGTGGCCATGCAAAACTTCACGGATACTCAAGACAAGATGGACTTCATTGAAAATCTTTTGGGAGAAGCTGAGAAATTAACTTGGATACAATGGTGAACTGCTTTCCCAACGGAATATCAAGAATTAGCCAATGCATCCGAGGGAAGAAACGGTATGCAAAATATTCTTTCCCAAATTAGAAGAATATTTGTGTTGGAAGATCCATTTCAGGGATCTACACTGATTCAAGACGGAGCATATCGAGACCTGGAAAGACTGACCTGCAATAATATCAAGGACGTAATTCAATTTATGAATGACTATATGAGGATTGCGGCGAAAACAGGGAAACTCTTTACTGGTGCAGAATTATCAAAAAATTTCTGGCTCAAGCTACCAGGAGACCTTGGGAGCGGGTGAAAGAAGCATTTGAAACTAAATATCAAGGTAATACTATCGGAGTTCACCCCAGGATATTATTCACTTACAGATTTCTTAAAGAAGAATGCAAGAAGGCAGCTTTCAATAGGTCACTCAAAGACCTATCCTTCTGCAAACAAATTCCTATTCCTGGTTACTACAAAGATCCAGAAAATGGTTTCTCCATTTCCAAATGGTTTCTTCCATTTGCAAATACCTCCCCATCCTTTCCTTTCCTTTCTTTTCTTGGCCAGTTTTTGGGTCAATCGTTGTTCTGGAATTGACAATAATTGTCGTCGTTCTGTGTCGGCTCTTGGATGGCCTGATAACCTTTAGGTCTAATAAGGTCTTAATATGTTTTCTGAAAGATTCCTGCATCTGAGGAGTAATATGCTTTAAGAGTCGGTCTTCAATAATTAGCTCGGGGTTCTTGCTATCAAGTTTGCACTTGATCTGGTTCCTTTCCCAATGCTTCATGGGATCTTCCCCAATAAATCCTGCATCCGTTAGTTCTTTAAGGAGATTTGAGTATTTCGGGTTAGATTGTACCTCTGCTACATACACCTGGCTTTGAACTTGCTCTTGGATGAGATGATATTCTTCTTCTTCATATCAAGTTCTTCAAGCGCGGCCTCTACTACCGCCACTTGCTGAGTTTTAATGGTGGTCACATTTTTATAAAAAGTGACCTCATCTCCTTCTATTCGAAGTCCTCCGTACATTGAGCGTATGAAATTGCACCCAAGTATCATATTAATGTTACCTCTAAGCTTTAAAGGAAATGAATAGGTGTATGGTATACGGAATGTATGTTCGCATATTTTCATACTTCCGTTCTTCAATTTTTTGCTAGCTGTAGTCTTGGAGTTTATTCCGCTCAAATTTACCACAAAAGTATTGTCCTCAAGGGTCGCTTATGGTACCATTCCTATGTCAATGCAGCAAGTCGTTGCACCTGTATCAAGTATTGCATTGACTTTAAATTTTTCAATACCCGGGATGTCGAGTTCCACCGGTAAGTTGAAGAGCTCGTTCGTCTTTCTCTTTGGTTGCTTGGCTTCTTCTACTGAGAATACCTTTTCTTTGTCATTATCTATGAGGACACTTACTTCTTCCTCTGTTTCTTCATAAGACTTAATTTGCTTTCGTAGATCATTATTTTCTAGTAATAATGCATCCACCTTTAGTCTTAATTCTTCATTTTCAGTATCCAGTTCTAATCTGCTTGCTGATATTTCTCTTGCAGCTTCATCTTGTACTTCTAGATTTTTCTTAGTGATTTCTTCTAGCTGGATGATGCATAGTGCCTTGGTTGTTTCTAATTCCTGCTTTAGCCTTTGTATTTCTGCTTCGCACCACATAATGTATTCTTGTTGCTCTTGAATCAGGTTCCTTGGATTAAAAGGAACTGGTGTTGTCCTGCTTATAGGAATAGTCATGTCAAAATAATTTGAAGTGCACATACCGCAAGAGGTGATTTTGCACTTTTGGCAATGCATTCTGTGTTTCTTCATTGTTTCACGTCGGCAACAGTGGCATCTTTCGAATTGAACTGGTATATCTTGGTTTATTTCCCATTCGTGTCCACAGTCATGTTGGCTTTGAGAAACTTCAATCATGGGCTGCCATCCTCCCGTTTTGTCGATCATATACATTCTCCTCTGTTCAATGAAGACATAAATATGTTCTTCCAGTGTTAAAGAATTAATACCTTGGTCCAATCCTTCTTCACCTTCGGATATACCGTAAATTGCATCCGATTGTTCATTACCTTCTTAGACAGACATAATTTCATAGTCTTCTGGTAGATGAAGGCTCTCAAAAAGCGCAACTCTTCCTACATTCTTCAATTCCCTTGAGCATTCCCTGGCGAAATGTCCTTCTTCTCCACATAGGTAGCACTTGCATTTCTTGTTTCTTAACAGATGCTTCTTCTTCTCGATGCGTGCATGTGAACTGTGGGGTTTTCTTTTGTAAGTCTTTGATTTTCTTACCCCGTATTTTCTTTCTGGGTCTTTGTAGTAACCAGGAATAGAAATTTGTTTGCAGAAGGATAGGTCTTTGAGTGACCTATTGAATGTCGCCTTCTTGCATTCTTCTTTAAGAAATCTGTAAGTGAATAATATCCTGGGGTGAACTCCAATAGTATTACCTTGATATTTAGTTTCAAAAGCTTCTTTCACCCGCTTCCCAAGGTCTCCTGGTAGCTTGAGCCAGGATTTTTCTGATAATTCTGCACCAGTAAAGAGTTTCCCTGTTTTCGCCGCAATCCTCATATAGTCATTCGTAAATTGAATTACGTCCTTGATATTATTGCAGGTCAGTCTTTCCAGGTCTCGATACGCTCCGTCTTGAATCAGAGTAGATCCGTGAAATGGATCTTCCAACACAAATATTCTTCTAATTTGGGAAAGAATATTTTGCGTACTGTTTCTTCCCTCGGATGCATTGGCTAATTCTTGATATTCCGTTGGGAAAGCAGTTCGCCATTGTATCCAAGTTAATTTCTCAGCTTCTCCCAAAAGATTTTCAATGAAGTCCATCTTGTCTTGAGTATCCGTGAAGTTTTGCATGGCCACCACATTCTTTGTGATGCTTTCCCATCTCATAAAAACATCGTCGAACATTCCTAACTGAGTAAGAATGGTTAGAATGGCCTACGGAATGCTCTAGAGACAATTTGGTCTACTGTGATCATTATATCCACACTGGAAACAGTGGACCCCACTGGTAGCATACTTCCGCTGGGAGACATGGGACGATTATGCTGAAAATCGTTCAGACTTTTGGAGTCGAGAGTGAGCTCCAAAAATATCTTGTGTACTTTGACTCCTACCACTGCGCTTCTGTCCGGTATGATGTTGTCTTTGAGTCGCAAATCTTGGGTCGGCTGCTTGCCTTTGTTTTTATTATCGTACACTCACTGTTGGGTCATCTCTATGAGTAGGCCTCGGTCCAAGGCCTCCCAATAAAAAGTCGTAACCAATCCATACATCCGTATTTGAATATAACCAGCGATGCCCTGTGTAAACTGCATTATCTGCTCATTGTCATTGACCACCAACTGAGGACAGAACTCAGCCAGGTGAATAAATTCTGAGTCATTCTCTAGAACAATGCGCTCTCCCTATTGGAGGCCAAGAAACTCATGGCGTCGGGCCATACGGAATGCAGTAGGATAATACTTCCTCTCAAAAACTTGAAATGAAGCCCAGGTAACGTGCTGCTCCCCAATAATAGTCTTCTACATGCTCCACCATGTGACAGCCTGATCTTGAAGGTGGTAAGTAGCTAACTCAGTCTTCTCTAGGTCGGTGAGAGTCATGTAGCTAAATGTGCCCTCCAATGTCTCCAGCCAAGCACAAACAACACACGAATCTGCTCCTCCCTGGAATAAAGTGAATCGGTCCTTCACGGACGCCGCCAATATCGGAATCTGAGTTCTACCCAGAATTCAGCCCGCAGGAGTAGTGGGTATCTGTGGTGGCACTGCTGGAACGACTGTCGTTGCCATCAAAGAATGGTGGTCGTGCGGTGCTATATCCCTCTTGAAACATCATTTCGATGTTCTGGTCGACGGTGAGTTCTCCCGAAACGAATCTAACGTGGGTTGTAGGGAAAAAGAAAAAAAGCACATTAGGTGATACACGTGTGGTGAGCTAGGACACTACCACACCAAATGCTCAAGGAAAGGAGAATTCAAGAAGTTGGAGCATTTGAGGAAGTGGAAAAAGGAGAAGAAGAAGAGCTCATATCAAGGGGGAGCTACAAGGGTAAGGGAGGTAATCCCTAACTTTAAGCAGTTTTCAAATTCCTCTATGTATGGTAGAAATAATGAAAATTATTTACCTTTGCATATTAGAAATAATAATGAGAATTATTTATCTATACATAATTTTGGTTTTAAATCTTATGATAAGAATAGGATTAATGTTGTATCTCAAAACCCTAATGAATCTATGTATCATGATAAACCTAGGATTGTTAGACCTAAGGATCAAGGCATTAATGCAAAGAAAGAGAGACACATGCCTAGGCAAATGAGTAGATCTAGAAATATCCAAAATGGACATGGTAATGCTAAGGTTAAGAACCTAGAGAGGAAAAATCAAGTCTTGAGGGCAAGACTTGATAAATTAAGGAAACCCTAAAAAGATTCACTAGTGAATCTAAGGGTTTAGGCATGGTGTCGGGTAGTCAAAACCCCGACAATGATAGACCGAATCTAGGAAACCAATCTATTAGATCAAATGCTATTAAAAAATCATATGCAAGGATGTCATATGACTATGACAAGAGGAAGGCCAAAAATGGCAAGGGGAGACCACTTAAAGGAGAGAAAAAGGATTCAACCAAGGACAAGCTGTATAAAGTCAAGAAAGTTAAGGTTGTAGGTCAAAAGTACTGGAGGTACACATGTGTGACCTTGCCATGATAGATGAGTCACCTAGGGAGATGACTAAGGCTAAGAGCTCAAGGGGAAGCTCTAGGAGTCAAGTTGGGATCCATGGTCAATGGATCTCAAGAGGGTTTCTCCAAAAGGACTAGATGAATTATGGAATGTGCCAAAGGATTTGGAGGCAAATTTGAGACTTAAGTCTAGGGATTTGGCACATTAAAAGTAAGGTTTCATGCAAAAATATGATAATGGAGCTACATTGCATAAAAATTGATTCTTAATGTGGAAATGTCATATAAATCGATGATAAAGTTGCATTGAGGTTGGAGATAAGAATACATCAGAGAGATCAAATAGACTTAGGTCAGGTTCAATGAACATTAGATAGTTTAGTTTTGTTCTTAGATTGGTGATAGTAATGGTAAATGTATTTTCTCAGTGGCGGTACCAAAATTTAAAATTTGAAATTTTAGATTTGTGAAATTCTTGTATTTTGAAGTTTCAGAATGCTGAAATATAGGGTACCAGTCGACTGATGCAGAGACAGTCGACTGGCCCAGTTTAACTCAGAAACTAGGTTATTCAATATAGCAGTCGACTGATCCCCCATCAGTCGACTGATCTTTCTGTTTAGTTCATCAGTCGACTGGTTCTAGGGCAGTCGACTCATGTAGGGAATCTTTTAAAAGAACAGCCGCGCAAGGGGTGGCCGAACCTAGGGTTTCAGTGCCACCCCTTGCGATCTCTCTTCTCCCTCGACCTCCCTAACTGCTCCAAGCATTCCCAAGGTCCTGAGATCGTGTTCCTAGCCTTCCTTTCATCTTAGATCCAAGGCTAGGGCAAGAAAAACTTCCTCCTTAAGTCAATCTCGATTATACGTCATCATGCAACGACCGGAGAAACGGTAATGGATCATTTGTCGTATTTTTATCATTTGATTCGTGATTCATGACTAACTCGTCAATTTGTGCATGTTTACCTTGTTTTTTCCTCTTGATTGGGTCATTGGTGGTACATGCATATAGGGGTTGCGTTTAGGGCTAGGTCAAAGAAGAGGATTGGTGAGGGGTCATCCCAACAGCAATCCCTAGATCCTGAGGCACCTCGGTTCCGTTCCAAGGCGTGCCGATAGATATTTAACAATGCTGACTTCACTTGATGAACTGTAGATATTTCAATAGAACTTACTTCCAGGAGGTCACTCCTCACATTATTGAGATAATCACACATTTTGGATTAGAAAAACTTGAATACTGTCAGCGTTATGTAAATATTGACCTATGCAAAGAGTTTTATGTCAATCTTACAACCGATGACGGTACATATGAGTCTATGGTACAAGGGCTTACCATTCCGTTCACATCTGTATTATTAGGATCATTTTTAGAGTGTAGGGTTTCCGATAGTACATTCACATGTTTTCCCACAGTCACTGAGCCACTGACCTTGACCAATGTCACTGTTAATCAAATCTATCGTCATTATTTTGACAATCCTCGAACCTCCTCTACAGCGTATTTTTATAGTCAGACGTATGAGTCCAGTTAGCAACGTTTTGTATAAAATCGTCATGGACTGCATTCTACCTATTGTCACCAACGGGAGGTCAAAGATCTGGCTACCTCACTTAGTGATGATGTACGCATTAGAGAGGCGACTTGACATTGACATTGGTTGTCATGTGTTTGCATCCATTGTCCATTTTTCGCATAGCATTAATAAGAAGATATACATGTCATTCGGTCATATTTTGACCGAATTCTTTTTGTCTAGAGGTATTAGGACCACTAGGGGTCAGGTAAATCAATTGTCAAAGGACTACAATCAGATTGGCTCTCGACAGCTTTCTTTGGCTAGGATCGAGAGGCGGCAGGGAGTGCTGGTCTGGCACCGTTGTCAGGACTCTTCCAGCTCTGATGATGATGAGGAGGCTGCTCCTGCTGCTGCTCCTGCTGGGTTCACAGAGGAGCGATTCTCTCGATTGGAGGCAGAGGTTCATGGACTCAGGGAGAATTTTCAGACTTTTTAGCAGCACCAGGAGGGTCTCAGAGGCGACTTTCAGAGGTTCCAGCAGCGCCAGGACGAGATGTATGAGATGATGCAGCACTGGAACCTTATGTATCAGGCCCCTCCTCCTCCTCCTCCAGGCGATAATATGTAGTCTCAGCTTCATTCGGATATAATAGTGTTGAGAGGGTGTTTTTGCTTGAGTTCTTTATTATTCTCTCTCAAACACTTTATTTGACATTGTAATATCTGGGGATTTCGGGGCTGTGACACTTGTAGTACTTATTTATAGTTTTATATGCATTTTTAATTCACTTCTTATATTTGCTTATATGACATGGTCTTACTTTAATTATGAAGTATGCGTGCATGATATATATGATAAATTTCAAATTACCTGGTAATTATGGTTGTATGAAATGTTCAATATATCTTCTATCAAGGGTTTATGGTATAAAGGGGGAGTTTGTATCACTTGTTTTGTCTTGAGGGTTTTTATGAGAAAAGGGGCAAGATTTGAAAACATTTTTTTATGTTTTAAATGGTATAGGATAGACTTGGAAAACCCATAGCTTCAAATCTAGAATGAAAAGTTGATACAAAGAAGAGGTTTTTCAAAGAATTGAAATTTTTGTTAAAAACGCAAAGCATAGTTGGTATTTTCATCACTCGAGTACATTTCCCAAGTACATTTCTCTCATCACTCGAACCCTAGGATTTCCTTCCCGAGTACAATTCCCTCAGCACTCGACCCCTCATGACTTAACCGACTCTTCATCCAGCAGTATCGATCTGTTGCTTTCAAGCTCTCTTCGACTTTGGCTCTCGTCTCTCGGATGCATGCAAGCCCGCGGCTTATCTCCCATACCACCCTTCACGTATGTCTCGAAGTCCACTTCCCTCAGCTCATCGTCCCTACTCCAGCAGCGTTGATCTGTCGCCCCCAAGCCCTCTTCGACTTTGGCTCTCGTCCCTCAGATGCACGCAAGTCCACGGCTCGTCTCCCATGTCATCCTTCACGTATACCTCGAAGTCCGCTTCTCTTGGCTCATCGTTCCTGCTTTGTCCATAGTCCTCGGATGCATGCAAGCCCTCGGCTTGTCTCCCATGCCATCCTTCACCGGCCCCGAAGACGCCCAACTAAGTCTATGTGTATCCTGCAAACCTGCACACTCACATACACATATTAGATCAACATGAAACCCTAACTTAAACCCTTTGCCCAAACATCAAAACACATGGTCACCCCGGACTATAGATTGCCCCAACAATCTCCCCCTTTTTGATGTTTGTCAATACGTTTAAGTTAGGGAAAATAAATAGCAAATACAACGCTAATAACCATTTGGACTTACATTGCCAAGGCTTCACCTTGGACTTACACCGCCAATGCATATGCATGGATCTTATCACAAGGCATCCCACCACCTAAACCTCCCCAATGAGTTTAGGACTTTTACCAAAACGGACATTTTAAAACCTCTCCGAGATTCCTCTTACGCCACCAATTGAGCAACAATGCTCCCCCTTTACCTAAACTCCCCTTTGACCTAGGATTTCTTGCAAAGGCATGTTTGGTTTCCCACTTAAACCCAACACTTCTCCTCCTTTGCCACACATCAAAAGGACACCAACAATTTCCCTCTTATTGGATCCTTTAACCTCTAATGATCATAAACACAGTGTACTAACCTCCCATAAGATTACACACTTGTTTTACATCATTTAGACACCTTTTGACTGCTGAAATAAAAAATCAGCCTTTACCAGTCGACTGCCCTCTGTCCCAGTCGACTGGCTCCATGGAAATCCTATTTTCAGTATTTCTGACCCAATTTCAGAAATGCACCAGAAATTCCACAAATCTCCAAAAATTCCCAAATTTTGTGGAGAGGTTTGCGGTACCCGTATCTACTTGAGAAAAATTTATTTAAAAATGTATCTATCACCAATCCCATGATTGACACAAAATCCAAAACTATCTAAATGGTTCAATTGAACCTTGACCTAAAGTCCTAGTTTTGACCTCCTCTTGATGTCTCTGCCCATACCAAACCATAATGCATCCCTAGCATTGGTTTATATGACATCTACACATCAAAAATCAACTTCCATGTTATATGACCCCCAATGTCATATTTTCATGCATGAAACTCAAACCTATTGTGCCAAATCCCTAGGATTGAGACTTCAAATCCGTCTCCAACTCCTTTGACACACTTCATGACCCATCTAGACTTCTGAGAGAAATCCTCCCGGGAACCATAGATCATGGGTTCCAACTTAACTCCTAGAGCTCCCCCTTGAGCTTTTAGCCTTAGCCACCTCCCTAGGTGACTCAACAAACGCTAGACCACACCGGTACACCTCCGATGACTCTTGGTCTACAACCCTAACCTTCTTAACTTTGGCCCCTTGTCCTTAGTTAAGACTTTCTTCTTGCTTTTACATGGCATCCCCTTGTCATTTTTGGACTTCCCCTCCTTGCCATAGTCGTATACTACCCTAGCATATTTCTTTACATTGGCATCGGAGAACTTAGATCGGTATCCTAGACCCGATCTATCATTTTAGGTTTTTGACTACCCAACCCCATACCTAAACCCTTAGATCCAATAGTGAATCTATCTAGGGTTTTCTCCATTTCTTCAAGTCATGCCCTCAAGACTTGATTTTCCAACTCTAAAGCTCTAACCCTAGAGTCAACATGTCCACTTTGGACACTCCTAGACCTACCCATTTTCCTAGGCATATGTCTCCCTTTATTGGGATTTGTGCCTTGATCATTAACCACCTTCCTTCCCTTAGGCATGGTAGTTTGGTCTTTCTTCGTCTAGCTATGGATAATGATTTCCTAGACTTGTCTACCTTATTAACCTTATTCCTATTATCATACCTAAATCCATGATTATTCTTAACAAGCATATAAAAATTGGAAATTGGATTTAATTTTAAATAAGGGATTACCTTCCCTTTTACCTTTGAAGCTCCCCCTTGACTTGAGCTCCTTTTCTTTTCCAATTTCTTCAAGTACGTCAATTTCTTGATTTCTCCTTTCTTTGGGCACTTGGTGTGGTAGTGTCCATGCTCACCACACATGAAACAAATTATATGTCTCTTATCCTTCTTTGCTCCATCCCTACAACTCATGTTAGTTTTCAAACTATTTGAATTGAATTTAGGGTTTACCTCATTTTTCTTACCCAATGGGCACTTGTCCTTGTAGTGCCCTTTTGATTGCACCTAAAGCAAATTATGTGATCCTTTGACTTTGCTTTAATGGAGGTGAAAGCTTCTTCTTGCTCCGACATTGAGGATGGTCTCTCCTCCCCCTCAATCCTTGAAGTGGAGACTTCTTTTATTTCTTCCTCACTTGAGGATGTGGACGATTCTACCTTCTCCTCCTCTTCGGATGTTGAACTTGACTCAACTCCCGATTGGTCCTTCTCCTTTTCTTGGACCAATGACCCCTCTTCCTTGGGCTCTTCTTCTCCTTGTCTTTGTGTCGAATTGTCATGCAAAGCTCTCACTTTTCTCCATAGCTCATATGCATTCTTGAATTCTCCTACATTTGACACAATATATGGAGGTAATAAATTTAATACAATTCTAGTTATCTCCTTATCCGCCTCCGCTTCCTCCGTTTGATCCTTGGTCCAATACCGAGGCCGAAGGCGTTTTCCCTTCTTGTCCGTTGAAGCTTCAAAAGGAACTTCCAATGCAGTCCAATAGTCTCAATCCATTTGAAACCACGTCTCCAATCGCTTCCTCCAATAATCGAAGTCATCTCGGTCGTATGGAGGTGGAATCCGAATATCCCATCCTAGAGGACCTTCCGAGTTCATCTTCCTCTAGCTTTTTGCTCTCTCGGCGGTTAGTCCGTAGATGAGCGAACCCGGCTCTGATACCACTTGTTAGGATCTTTGCGTTAAGCTAGAGGGGGTGAATAGCTTTCTTTCGATTTTGTCTACAAAGATGTTAGCTAAACACAAGAACAAAATTAATAAAATAATAAAAACAATGTTAACCCCCTGATTTACTTGGTATCCACCTCTGAAAGGTGACTAGTCCAAGGATCCACACAACACGCACAAGCTCTACTATGAACGTCTCCTTCAAGGTGGAAAAACCTTCACAAGATTGTCCTCTTCCTCTTTACAAAGTAGAAATGAAAGTGAGAGGAAGAGACTGAGACTTTGAGCACTAACAGTCGGATTTTACACTCTAGAAACGCAACCCTATTCTGCTCAAAAGTCTCCCTTTAAATAGAGTAGAGGACTGCTCCTAAAACAGTCCAGTCTGACGCCAGTCGACTGCCCCACTGGTCCCCAGCCAGTCGCTAGCCAACGGCTAGTTTTTTGAACTGATCAGTCGATTGGTCCAGGACCAGTCGACTGATCTTTCTGTGTGTTCTGGTAGTCGACTGCCCCAACCACAGTCGACTGCCCAATGTACATTTTCACTCACACTCACTTTGAAGACCACCCTTCGCGTATGCCTTGAAGTCCACTCCCTTGGCTTGCCCCTTGAAGTTCTCTTCCTTGGCTTTCATCCCTTGGATGCGCACACAAGCCCGCGGCTTGCCTTCATGCCACCCTTCGCGTATGCCCTTGAAGTCTACTTCCCCGGCTTTCCCTTGGAATCCTCTTCCTTCGGCTCTCGTCCCTCAGATGTGTACTTCATGTGTGATTCACCAAGTCCTGCATGACTCAACCATACATATCAAACCAACATGACAACCTAACTTAATCATATTGACACACACACATCAAAACCATGATCCACTCGATCATACTTGGGTCGATTGCCCCAACATTTCCAACATAGTGTACTTGGGGGATGTAATGTTGATAAATCTGTTGGTTAGCTTCCTAAGGTAGATCCTTTTATTGGATATATTTTGGATTAGAGTTTAGTTCAGTTGTTGGTAGTGAGTGATACTTTGCCGTGAGAGCAATTCTGTGAGGTTGATTTAGGTATTAGATGATCCTGTTTTAGAAGAAACCCATAGTTGTTTTAGATTTAATTAAGCAGATATTGAAAACCCCCATAGTTTAATTAAGCAGATGCGGACGCCTCTGCGGGACCCAAGTGAGCCTCAACCCCTCTAACTCGGAAGAAAGCAGGGGAAAAGGGGATCGAGGTGTCTTCTAGCCTGACAGCATTTCCCCGACCCACCGAGTTGCCCATGACTGAGGGCTCGGGGAACCGGGTCGCGGGGCTACCCGCATGCAGGGGCAACTGGGGGAGCCTTCTGGGCTCGAGCAGCTATTAGAAACTCATACTCCTCCGGCGTAATGGTAGTCGTCACTCGGTTGGGTTCTTCCATCTTCTGCTCTCGATCAGACGAAATGTTCTCCTTCTAGCGCCAAATATGATCATGTCGAAAAGCGAGGTGGACTACCAACTTGATGACGAAGACAGCTTGTCGATGGAGAAGGATGGGGGTATCACGCAGCGGTGCTGAGAACTATTCCGGCCGAAGAGTGTCTGTCCTGCGAAAAAAGACAACCGTCAGTAACCCACTGGGAGAGTTTCCCGACAAAGTCCTCCGACGATCAAGTCAGAATCCGGTGGAGAAGATGGAGTCAATGAAGAAACTACTGTAGCTAAAATATTCCACATACCTGTATGTGAAGGAAGGAAAGTCTTATATAATCGGGAAGCCAACAACTTCTATCCCCTTTTGTCCCTTTTTTGTCCCATGCGGTGACAGAATCAAGGACCACTGTTAGCTCGCTGACCGGCGCCGCATGATCCGACATATGCAGGGGGCGTCGTGGTACGGGTTGTCAGAGCTTGTCAGGAACGTCCTATGTCAGCAAGATCTCTGCGATTTGGACACGAGTGGTGTCAGGCTCAAGCCGGCGTATGCCGACTCTGTTACTACCTTTATCTGTGTGGTGTCAGAGGGTAGGTACGACTACTGACAATGGTCACGTCTGAGCCGTAGCACCCATAAGGTGTACATCGATCGGCTATCTCAAGGAACACCAAGCTGTGAGGCAAACGACACGTCGATCGGCACATATGCGGCCATGGTGTACTCGGGCATCGGCCAGTCCCTAGGAAAACAGAACTATAAGTTAAGGAGTATGCCAATCGGCAAACATTAGATTACACATTCAGTGCACCCTGATGGGGCTAGTTCAAGACTCTAACCGGCCAGCTATCCAATTAGGACATCCGATCCGGGTGGAACTCGGGCTAGTGACGATCCACCCCGTCTCATGCCCCACCACGCCGGGCTATCCAACCTCCTTTTAGAAGTGACCCATCTTTACGAAGCGCCACGCTGACCGATCGGATTAAACTTGAGCTAGGGCGGGATGAAACACATTTTCCGCTTTAAATTTTCACTATAGGAAAAGGTTATGACATGCACATTGTCCTTGATCCAAATGCAGACCTGCTAAAAGGCAGCACCATAGCACCGACCTAGATCCATCTACAAATTTTCCTCTTCCAGTAGCATGGTCCTGTTCCCCTTTCTTAATTAGTCAATTTCAAGTATCCTGCATGAGTATTTCATTAAATGGGAAGCTGCTAGCATTTCAACATTTCATGTTTTCATCAGCCTACTCTCCTTATCACATCACATTTGGCCAACCAGTTTCATGATTCACATTTCAAAGGACAAGGATAATCTAATAATGCTGTTTTCCACCAATTCACATTGCTTATGGTATTTCTATATAAGCAACCTCCTCTTACATTTTTCAATCTTGACGAAAAGAACTTTCATGTCATCCTCAAAAACCAAAATAAAGGGACTATACTTAACTGTTAATTATCAAATTCTACACCTCATTTTTCTTTGGACATGATTGGGTTTTTAAATGAAATTTAACAGATGCCACAAATTTCCAGGTGAATTAATTGTCATTCAGGTACAAATCGACTTGTGAAACCCAATTTACAGCATTTGTAATTAGCTCTGCTACAACTCAGTAAACATGTTATGTCCTTAGCTTATCAAGTTGATCAATAACATTTAATAGGACTTATTTTCATATAATTACACCTTTTTTTCTAATGCCTTAAAAGTGAACTCACCTAGAAGGTAATACATAGCATGCAAAAGGTTATTGTCGGGTCTAATATTATATTATCACCAAATTTGTTGACAACATACGGTGAATTTTGCTCTTGCCTTCAGCAAACAAAACAGACAAAGGAAAGATAAACTCTATGAATAGTCTAAAAATATTCTGTATGATCTGAGTTGCACACACAACAGCATTTAATTTATTGGTATGATGAACAAAATATCTACAACCACAGTTCATAGAATCTTATAATGATAATCAATAGGTCTTGTGCAATTATGAACAATGCCGAGCTTCAAAGCCATGCGAAATATACCACCAGGCACATCCAAAGACTACAAACTTGAGTTGTCATTCCAATATTGCTTTGAATTCTATGTAGAATGGATCAAACAATACGGTAAATCATCATTGAACTTTACCTTAGGCAAGGTTTCAATATAGACATCAGGGATCTCCATCTCCATGAGCACCCCACTATTAATGGCCATGGCTGCCTTGAGTATCTGACTCACACAGTCCCTGCACTGCTGCAACCTCTTCCTTACATCCTCTGGCAATCCTCTGGGCGGGACCCTCGGGCAAGGTAACCACCATTTGTCTTCCTGTCGCAAAGATGGCCTGCCGAGAGAAGAAGACGGGTAGGATCCATTCCCATCCTCATCTGCATCAGCAGCAACCGAAATCCCCCTATCCACGTACCAGAACTCAGTGTCCAAGAACCCATCCAGAATCCCAATAAGCATGGCGTCAAGCTTCTTGAGGGCAGGAAGGTTCATGTGGAGGTCAGGCCGAGGCTGGGAGACCATCACCTCAAAGGTGCCCCCACCCGGGAACTCTTGGATGGAAGGGATGAGTTCCACAATGGAATCACTCACAGACAACAACCAATCCATCTCCCGCACCCACATTGTCTTCTTCTGCGGCGCCAGGGGCTCCAATCTCCACAGCTCCCCAAACACGGTGGCTGAGTACACAAATTTAGTGTGAGTGTTCTAAAAAGAATGATGCAAGGCAAATGGAGGAAGACGGATCTCACCAGAAAGATTGGTGATGGCATTAGAGATAGCAAGGGCGGTGCAGACTCCTTTCCCACCGCCGGACATGTCTTCTCCGAGAAGAAGCTTGGCGAATCTCTCTTTCATCATCTCCACTTCTGAAGATGAAAGGTCGGGAGGGCATAACTTGCCTCAGATTATGAAGCCAAACGCAGTTCAGTAGAGAAGAGGCGAAGAGCAGAGCAGAAAACACAAACCGGAGAAATCAGTCGGCCTCTTCTCCAACTTGGGGTCCCAGAAGAGGAAATGCGGGGGAAGGGTAGGCGCGAGGGGGGAGGAGGTGAAGGAGCTAGAGGCGCCTTCGGCGACCGCAGCAAAGGAGGCGGAGGGGAGGCAGCAGCTGGAGGAGTCGGACTCGCTGACGTCGGCGCTGGGGCTGTAGGTGCCGCACTGATCTCCGTGGAGGTCGGAGACGAACTCCTCGTCGTCGTCATCAGAGGGAAGGGTTCCCATCGAGCGACGATAGCCGGAAGTCAGCCGGAGAGCAGCGCCTTCAGTGACCGTGGCCAAAGGCTGACACCAAAGGCCGATAAAGGCAGAGAGAGAGGAGAGAGATACGGGAGGGTAAAAGTAAAAGGAAGATGGCAGAGACCCGAGACCGAGAGAGAGACTGGGTGGGGCCCTCCCTCCCTCGTTTTAGGATTCTTTTAATCATAATTAATTTTTATAATTTTTCTTTTTTATTCATGTTTTTATTTTTTTATTTGTCATCCTGTTTCAGGAGTAAAATTCATAGTCCGACTTCGTATGATTTTTGCACACAATTAGAAAAAAAAAGTAAATTAGCTATCAAATAAATTCACATGGAAGGACATTTTTTTTATTAATTTTATCTCGAGTCAACAATCATTCCATACTACAAATCTACCGTATGATATTACATCTTAAAATAAATAAATAAATCATGTTTTATGGAATTTCTGGATTATTATTCTTTGTCTACACGGAATATCTTTGAAATCCAACTTCGTTGGTCAGAAAATCATCGTCTCAGAAAATTTAAATATAAATGGGATCAAAAATTTAAGCGAACAAGGAGAGCTCCATGAGAACATATCTACTGTCCCAGTTTTTTTTCCTGTCTCACATGTCTCACTTTTCGATGACGACCGACGAATCGTCCGATCGTCGATTGGACATCATCGGTAGCCTCTGGCCACCGTTCCGAATAAAACTATATCCTGAGAGGTACGGTGAACCCGACGAGATTGCCACAATTGCGATCTCGCCAGATTCACCGTCGAATCCGATGAAATTGCAATTGCAGCGATTCCGACTGGTTCATCGTTCTTTCATGACATCATTTGATTCGGGACGACGATCAAAAATCATCGATGATGTCCGATTGACGATCGGACGACTCGTCGATCGTCATCGGAGAGTGGAATAGGTGGGAGAGGGATAAAAATGGGATAAAAAATCTCGTCTGAAGCTCCACCGGCCACAAGCATAGTGTAACTCAAGTTAATAATGTTTCTGAACGCTATTTCATAATTTTTTTATTTACTTAATAATAAAAAATAAATAAAATAAATAAAATTAAATATAGTAATTTTAGTTCAAAGTTCATTAATATGAATACATTTATTTATTAAGATATATAAAGTTTAATTATCAAATTATTAGTAATATTTTTATTTAAATACATATAATTTTTTTGAGCAAAATCAAAAGGTATTTTGTTTAATCATCACATTCGCATTCCTGCATTCCACTTCTATTTTTTTATTAAAAAAATAGCCCTCTAAAATGACATAATTGTCCTAAGTGTATTTTTCAATATTATTATTTTTTATCACCAATATTAAATCATAAATCAGTCGATCAATTATATGAGCAAGATAAGTTTGCATTATAGTAATTACATAACTGTAGCTGTTACAAATGTTGTATTAGTTACGATCTTATAGTTATTGTCATAGTTATAGCTGCTATAATGTGTTTGTTATTGAACAAGATAAGATTGAGTTGTAGTAGTTACGGTTTATAGCTACTACAATATGAATGTTGTTGTCTCGGGGGCTATGGTACAGTAACACCCCATTTAGAAAGTTTTTAAGCAATGGAATTGAATTGAATTCTATCAAGAATTGAATTCCAGCGGGAATTGAATTCAATTCTTATATTTGGAATGAGTCTAAAACTATGAATTTGATTGTTTTCACTAAAAAAAAGTCAGCATTACCGACAGAAATTACCGACGGAATTCTGTCGGTACTGACCCTTTCCGACGGAACTACGACGGGGGAAAATTGTCGGAATAATAAGTGTCAAAATAATATTACCGACGGATTTATATTTCCGTCGGTAAATAAAATATACCGACGGAATATTCCGTTGGCAAACGCCGACGGAAATTGGAACAACAACCAGTGATGGCATACTCTTATTATATTTCTATATAAGAAAAGCATCTCCCCGAGGTGAGGAAATAGAGCTAACTACAATTGATTCTATAGCTACAGATCTCACTAAGACCGGCTATGCCGCATCAAGAGCAAAGCGAGAAGACTCGTGAACATGAACAATTGCTTATTTCACAGTCGTGCTTCGGATCAAAGTCTTCCCTTTGGACAATAGCGATGACACTTGGTTTGGGGCCTTCTATTGGGCTAGATCCTTTTTTCACTAGTTTACGGCTGAGGCGGCCACGGCCGCCAATGGCCACGGTCGAGTTGTCGCCGCCGCCGAGGAGAAGAAGAGCAAAAGAAGAGCTGAAGAAATCGTGCATACAGTTGACGAGGAGAGATCGTGCGAAAGAGATCGATCGCGCCGCCACTTGTGAAGGAGGGATCGCGTGGGTAGTCGCGTGGAGAGTAGCGTGCCCTAATTTAACTAAGCCTACCGACGGAATAACGTTTCCGTCGGAATACCCCGACGGAATCACGATTCCGTCAGAAATCCCCGACGGAATCACGATTTCGTCGGGAACGGTCCACATGGCAAAATAAAAGGCGCCAATCCTAAATAAATCAGCGCCAAAGCAAAATTTTTTTGACTTTTTCAGTCGGTACCGTCGGTATCTTCCGACGGAATAGGCCGTTCAGTCGGAAAGATCCCGACAGAATAGGCCCTTCCGTCAGAATCTTCCGACAGAATAGGGTGTTCCGTCGGAAGATACCGACGGATCGGTCTGTTCCGTCGGTATGTACCGACGGAAGGCCTTTTCCGTCGGTAAATACCGACTATTTTCGCCACAATTTAAGCCTGATGTTTTTTCCCGACGGAAAATATTTTCAGTCAGTAAGTACCGATGGCAAAATAATTCCGTCAATAACTTCCCTTGACTACCGACGAAAGTATACGTAACTACCGACGGAATTAAAATTCCGTCGGTAATTACCTATGGAATATAAATTCCGTCGGTATTTACCTACGAAATTAAAATTCCGTCGGTAAGTCCGTTAGTAATACTGGTATTTCTTGTAGTGTGTTACTATTTTACCTTTCATTGATAGGTTAAGAATTAAACATTATATTTATGTGAAGTTATTTTAATATTTTCATTTGTTGAAATAAATTCCCACACCAAATCACACATATTTGGGATGAAATTGAATTCCTTAGTTTTGTTGGATTTCAATTCCCATGAGAATTCAATTCCTTCACTTAAGTTACTTCCAAATCATGGAATTCAATTCAATTCCTGAATGGAATTGAATTCCATGGGTTTCCAAACAGGGTGTAAAAGGGCGACTAGTTATCTTCTCAGACATCCACAGATCAATCCCAGCTACAGTGTATTTTGTAGAAATTTTTCATCCAAATGGGCGTGAACCCTGAGACGCTGGGCTTCTGGACCGTCTGTCACGAGTGCTTCCCGATTTACCCTAGCGACCGGTGGGAAACTTTCGTGGGGTCGGGTCTATCGCCCGAGGTTCAATGTTACCCAATCTCGTTATCATTTTTTACAATGTGAATATGTAGGATTGTAGAGAGCGATACAGGAGGGTGAATATCACGTTCGAAAAATGTTTCGGATTCATTAAAATACAAGCGAGTACGCAGTGGAAAGTAAAGTAAAAACACAACTAACACATTTGTTTTTATTTGGTTCGGAGTTTGTAATGACTTCTACTCTAAGACCCACTGTCCTTGACCATTTATTTTGGGAAATTCTATAATTCGCAAATGTATACAAGATTTAAATACAATATAAGAGTATTTGTAACAGAAATAGATACCGACAACACAAATGAAAAGAGGTTGAAGCACGTTGTTGTCGGAGTAGCATTTCGTCATCTCCAGATTATTTCGGCGCAGCACACAAGAGCACAAGTGATGAGAGAATTGATTTAGAAGCCTTTGGTGGAAGAGCCCTTATATAGGTCACACGAGCGCACATGTTGCTGCGATCCAACCGTTGCCTTATCCCTGCTCGGTCCAAGGCTTATCCGCACTCGGGCGATTGATTGCTCTCATGCACATGTGTTGCTAACGTGGAGCCTCCACTCAGTGTGTGCCAACTCAGTCGAGCCTTGGCTGAGTCACAGGATTATAGGCGCCCTAGTCCCTCTCGGGCACCTATGTTCTCGGGCGCTTGAGTGCCACCAGTAGCCTTTTCTCTTAGCTGCAACACAGGGTCAGTACAACAGATAATATGCAAAGGAAAATGCACGCAATGACAGCCTGTGTTGTCCGATCCTGACTTTCAAGTTTTAACTGAAATCCTAGGTCAAATCGATGCCTACTATTCCCTCTTTTGGGGAACGCGTCCTCACCTACTCCTCCCATGAGAAGTTACCTATTTGCCAATCGACATCTCCAGTTGGGCTTTTGCTCGACCTCCGATGACTCCGGATCTCACGACGTTCGTACCTCAACCCGTCCCGGCTTCTGTCTGTTGTCCTTGTTCAGCTAAGTCTTCTGCCCAGTCCTCGACCAAGACTTCAGTGCCCAACCCCCGGTCAGGTCTTTGTGCCCACCTTCACTCACTAGGTCTTCGTGCCTAACCCTGCAAATCAAGACTTCGTGCCTAGTTACACCTTTCTTACACACTCAATGTAACTGATTAGAACATAAATCATACTTAACTTTGAACTCTTTACTATTATCAAAACAAGGTTCGATCTAGTGCTTCCGATATCAACAATCTCCTCATTTTTTATTTATGGCAACCAAGTTCAAAGGTTAAGTTAAAACAACATTTAAACAATTTTCAAAGTACTAAGCAAATTTGAAAGCACCGTTCAACACTTTTCAAAGTAAGAAAAACCTTGTAATACTAGTTAATGTAAGATCGTGGCGCTTGCTAGAGGGGGGGTGAATAGCACTTTTGTCGAATTCTCTCTACAAGAGGGTTAGCACAATACAAAAATATAATGGAAAATATAAAATTCAATGCTAACAAGAGGAATTTACTTGGTATCCACCCCGAAAGGTGACTAATCCAAGGATCCACACGAGTACACCACCTCCACTATGAAAAGCCTCCTTCAAGGTGGAGAAAACCTTTACAAGGTTGTCTTCTTCCTCTTTACAAGATGGAAAATAAAGATAGAGGAAGAACTGATCACTTGGGGCACTAGCAGCACTTTGGTACAGTAAAAAACTGTACCTTCCTCGTGCCAAAAAGTCTCCTTTAAATAAGAGTAAAGAACAACTCCACGAGTTGTCTAGCCCGACACCAATCGACTGCCCCTTTGGCAGTCGACTAGTCTAGCCTTAAATGCTAGCCAACGGCTAACTCAACGACTAGTTTTCGGGGTTACCAATTGATTGCTCCTGGAGTAGTCGACTCGACTGGTCTCAGGTCCGAAACCTTCTGTGAGTTTCTGTTTGCTCTGGCAGTCGACTGCCTTTCTACCAGTCGACTGCCCAACTTCTACAATCACTCACTCTCACTCCGAACACTCTCCTTCACATGTGCCTTCAGGTATCCTCCCTTTGCTTTCCCCTTAAAGTCTTCTTCCACTGGCTATTGTCCCTCGGATGCGCACACAAGCCTTCCCTTGGCTTGCCTCCATGTAACCCTTCACGTGTGTCCTTTGAAGTCCACTTTCTTGCTTGCCCTTGGAGTCCTCCTCCCTCGGCTCTCGTCCCTCAGATATGTCCTCCATGTGTGATTCTTCAAGTCCTGCAAACTCAATCACACATATCAAATAACAACACAACACCCTAACCTTAAACATATTGGCACACACACATCAAAACCATGATCTTCCCAATCATCCTTAGGCCGATTACCTCATCAATTAAGTTCAAATTTAAAGTATTTAATAAAACTTACAATACATTAAACAATTTCAAATTAGTAAGCAAATTTGAAAGCATCGTTCAACACTTTTAAAGTAAGAAAAAACCTTGTAATACAAGTTAAGTTCAATTTTAATGTGTTAAAAAACCTTACAATATTTATTTTTAATAAATTTTAAAAATTTTGACAATTTTGCTTTAAATACTTTGGAAAAGTAAGAAAAAACTTACAACACAAGTTAAGTTCAATTTCAAAGTGTTATTAAAATTTACAATATCTATTTTCAATAAGTTTTGAAAATTTAGATAATTTTGCTTTAAATATATTGAAAATAAATGAAGCTCCCCCTTGATATATTACTATTCCCTAAAGCCTTTGAAAATATGCATTTTTAATAAGTTTGAAAAATTTAGAAAATTTTACTTTAACTCTAAAACTACTTTGAAAATATTTGAACAATGAAACTACTTTGAAAATCTTAAAAATTTAAATAATACCTTTTGAAAATATTTGAACAAAAAATTTAAATTTGAAAAAAAAATATTTTAAAAATAATTCTCTTTAGTTTTCCTTTCTCTACCCTTTTGACATATATCAAAAGTATTTGGTTCAGGAAAAAAAATTTTAAGTACGAATGTTTCAAAAGCTTTTAAAAATAAAAAAAATCTGAATTTGTTAAGAAAAATTGAAAAAACTTTTGCAAAACTTTGAAAATATCAAGTCTAAAAAATATTTTTCTTTAGGTATTAGAGTCCAGACTAAATTTAGATAAAAATAAAACAAAACAAGAAATTCCAAGTGAAGCGTGAAAGACAAACCAATTTGCTAAGTAAGAGCAAGTAAATCATGCTAAGTAAGAAACTAAAGCAAGATAAGTCAAATTAAAGAACCGACTTTAGTCACCTATTTGAGTCCAAGCATAACTTTTAAAAGTAAACAAGAAATATTTTGTATGATAATTTAAACATTCAAAAATCCTCAAGCACCTGTCAGTTTGGTACTTACTAATGTTATGAAACAGTAGTTTTCACTTGGGTTAGTCAAATTAAGTAATTAAATCTAGTTAGATTTATTAAGCTTGATTACTTAACTTGATTGATTTTCAGATGTATTTATTGCCCCAACTTGTGTCGATGCACTGACTTGAAGCATCTTAAGTTCAAGGCATAGGCAAAAGAATCTCAACCCAGTCTAAGTTGTCAAGCAAGGTAACCCTAATATACTTGTGAGATGTTGGATTTTAAATTTATAGAAGCATGCAAATTAAACAAGAAAAGGAGCAAATCGGAGTCAGAAACCATCGAAACAAGGCATTGGCCGAGAGATACGCCCCCCACCAGTAGCCTACACGGTCGGGGTGTGCCCCATTGCATGGCCCGTTCAGTATTCCAACCGAGGTCGTGCCATAAGGCATGGTCGTGTGCGCCACAAAGACGAGGTCGTGCCCCATGTCACAGCCTGTGCCTCAAGATCCAGCTGCAGCCATGTCCGCCAAGCATGGTTATGCCCAAGTCGTACCCCATTTCTCAATTTAGGTTGTGCCAACCAGCACGACCTTACTTTGGTCGTGCTAGTTCCGCCGAATATGGCATGGCCTTGCTTCAGTCGTGCTAGTTCCGTCGTGCGTGACACGGCTAGGTCGTGCCATGACATACAACACGTGTCATGTGGGTCATGTGAGGTCAGCATACCTCGCCTATAAAAGGGATTTTCTCCCTTTTTCAAGGGGAGAAGTTTCTCCACCATGGGGGATCATCCCTAGGCTCTACCACTCCAATATGGCGGCCTCCAGTGACTCCACACCATCTCCGACGCTCCTCCATCATCACAAAGGCTTAGATTGGATCTCAAGACTGCGAATCACGATGGATAAGCTTCTTCCCCTCTTTCTCTCCCTTTTGTTCAAGAAGATTTCATCTTGTATCTTAGGTCATTTGCCATGTCTAATGAGTAGATCTCCCTATGTTCTAGGGCTAGGGAGTAGATGTGATATGTATTTGAGGTAAAATCTATAATTTGTGTAATGCCCTTGGTTTGATGACATGCTTTGGAACATATCTTGTTTGATCTAATGCTTCAATGAATGTTTTATAGTTATTTGCTTGAGTGTATGCATGATTGATGTGTTGATTGAATGGATTGTGTGGACCTATGGTCAATAAGGGGAGATGCTCAAGGTTGTATGCCCAGGGAGCTCTCTTTAACAAGGGTATCCTTTTAACCAGACAACCTTGAGCATTCCCTTGACTTGGACATTGTATCCACACAAGAATATATCTAATCCCTACTCAATGGGTTTCCTCTTGTGTAATGTAGGATCGTATAACCGAGGTAGCTTGTGACAGAAGCCAACCTTTAACTGGACATACTAAATTACCTCGCCTATCTAATGACATCAGATATCTCATGGGAGAAGCACTCTAATACGAATTAGCTACTCACATTGGTAATTTATTTAGACTACCTGTGATCCAAAACCATAGAGACCAAATCATTACCAATCCATGGAACTTCAAAAGACAATCACATAGAAACCTATGCCCTAGGACATTCCTCCCATATAGTCTTCCAACACCAAGAGCCTAGATCTCCTCCCTTCTCCTCTCTACTCTCTACTCTCTACTCTCTCTCTCTCTCTCTAGCAAGCAAGTTCAATGTGACCTTCTCCCTTTTCTGGCTGGCTTAGCTAGCTCACTAGTGCAACCTCCCTAGTGTTGTCTCATCAGTCGTTGTGGATACAATATCTTTTTATTACTTGATGACATTCTCATGCACTTGCGGAGTCCACTTCACAAAGCCTTTTAAAGAAACTATATTTTTAATTTACTCTTTGAAAACTTTGTCTAACTAGTCGATGATGTGGGAGGTAGCTTCGGCTAATTCCACCAGGCTAAAAAGATCAAATAGGGTACTCGTTACCTTACTTGACACCTTAGATAGACTTTCCTAACATACTATCAGCTCACCCCATTCTAATATTAGGTGTGCAAGTTTTAATCAAGTCTAGTTCTTAACTAACTATTTCTAGTTATAAGCATGATAATTTACAGAAAATAAATAAACAAACAATCAAACAATTAGACAAGCATGCAAAAATTTATCTAATAATAGAAATTATCTTTTTATTGGCTCCCCCTGGATTAAAGTCTCGATACGATCTATCTAGGTAATGAATTTGATCCTTGGGAATCCAATAGTGGTTTGTTCCTGCTTGATTTGCTAAGCTTAGTTTAGGGACTCATGCTTGGACTCGGGTGCTAATACAATTCACAATTGAAAAGGACGATCTATAATGTGAGTTGGTTTTGTACCCAAGTTCGGATTGGTTAAGAACGATCTTTTATTTTTCAAGAATCACATCAAGATTCTTGGAACCCAAAGTAAACCATTCTAGGGTTACTCTAAGTTCTCTGACTTAAGTTTTTAGAAAGGAATTCTCTTCCTCAAGTTGTTGGACTTAAGTAGAGATTCCTTCCTAAACGGTCTTAGTCAAGGAACTTGAGTTAGCCTCCTCCTTAAGGGCTTTTACCTCCTTTTGGAGGGACTTAACTTGGGCGTTGGATTTAACTAACTTCTGAGATAGATAGGAAATTAAGTCATAAAGTTCAAGTTCAGAGTAGCCACTTACAGTGAGTCGGCCTTTTTCTGACAAAGAGATCGATCCGTTGCTTTACTCTGGCTCCGCTTCTGACTCAGACTTAGTGTCATCTTATGCTACCAATGCAATAAGGTTCAAGTGGGCCAGTTCTTCTTCGTCTAACTCTTCTGAGGAAGACTCGTCCCATGTAGCTTGAAGCTCCTTCTTTTGTCGTTGCTTCTTTACTTCTTTTAAGTTGGGGCACTCCGATTTGAAGTGACCCTTCTTATTGCACCCGTTACAGGTTATCTCCACCTTGCTCTTCTAACTCTTGCTTGGTTCAATGGGATCATCCTTTCACTGAACCATTTTCTTCTTCTTTTGAACCTTGCACTTGTTGATGCAGTCTGCCCGATTGTTGTTTTGGTGTTGACACCGATTTAAGTTTGGTTGAGTGAATTTAGATTAAGTCCTGGTCGGGTACTGAGCACGAAACCCTAGTGAGTGAAGCTAGGTTGAAATCCCGGTGAGTGAAGTCGGGTCCTGGTGAGTGAAGCCAGGTGACTGAAATCCCCGGTGAGTGAAGCCGGGTCCTGGTGAGTGAAGCCAGGTGACTTAAATCCCGGTGAGTGAAGCCGGGTCCTGGTGAGTGAAGCCAGGTGACAAAAATCCCGGTGAGTGAAGCCGGGTCCTGGTGAGTGAAGCCAGGTGACGGAAATCCCGGTGAGTGAAGCCGGGTCCTAGTGAGTGAAGCCAGGTGATGGAAATCCCGATGAGTGAAGTCGGGTCCCGGTGAGTGAAGCCGGGTGACCAAAACCCTGGTGAGTGAAGCCAGGTCCTAGCGAGTGAAGCTTGTTGGTGCTTGGATGGCTATAGAGGGGGGTGAATGTAGCCAGACACAAATCACTTGCTCTCTTTGAAACTTCTGTACTTAGAGTTAGCGGCAGCGGAAACAAACAACACAAACAGAAATATGCAGAAATGAAAAGCAAACCAAATCGTTAACACGGCGATGTACAAGGTTCGGGGATAACTTGCCCTTACTCCTTGGCGTGCCCGTGAGGTGGGCGATCCCTTAATCATCGACAGATTAAGCCCCGGGTATAAGAGTGCCTCCTTCTCGGTAGAGAAACCTCTCCACAATTACCTCAAGACGATATGAGATTAAGTGCACTCGACAATGAGAAGGATCGCTCACAAAAATACAGCAAGAACACTCAAGCACAAAGCCACAGAGAGCACACAACACATCCCAACCACACTACTCAAGTTTTCTGTCTGTTCATTCTTTTCGCTCCTCTACTTCCAAATTTGTCTTAAGCCTCTTCTCCTCGTCGCCAAGCCTCGTCAGCATCCTATGAGCACAGCCTGAACCCACTGACCTCCCTGAGCACTCAGTCTACTGAAGACCTCTTCAGCTGAGCCTCCGTCAGTCGCCAGCCGCTCCTTAGAAGCCGTTGGAAGCTGAGAAGAGAATCCATCTAAACCTGCTCAATGGAAAGTCCCATTTGACTATCCTCCATTGTTTGAATCATCCCTGTAAAGCCTGCACACTCCAACAAAAGCTTAGCAAATATATATCAAACAATATCACATAATATCAGTAGGTAGCAGAGAAAACGCAGACGTGATCAGAAGTCTGACAGCGATTTCGAATTAAAGTTCGGCTTCTGATCGGTCACCAGACCGATCAGAGAGGTCCCTGATCGGTCACCAGACCGATCAGGATAGGCCTAGTCCGATCAGGCTCCAGCCTGATCGGTCCCCAGTGAGAAAACTGGGATCGCGACTTCTCGTGATCAATCACCAGATCGATCCTAGGTCGTGGATCGGTCACCAGACCGATCCACCCCTTTGCCGAGGGTTTTTCCATCTTAGCATGCTGAACCTACTGATCGGTCACCTGATCGATCAGGGTGTTCCCTGATCGGTCTGGTGACCGATCAGGCCACTCCCTGACCGATCAGGCTCCACCCTGATCGGTCATAGTGAGGAGCTCACGATGTTTGATTGGTCCAACAGACCGATCAAGAGTTTCTCTCCAAGGCTATTGACCTCTCCCTGATCGTTCACCAGAACGATTAGGAGCTCAACAGAAACCTTTTTGTTCTCTTCCTGATCGGTCACCAGACCGATCAGCCTCCTCTGGATCGGTCACCAGACCGATCCACAACAGGAGTTCGTGCCAATCTCCCTGATCGGTCACCAGACCGATCCAGGGACTCCCAATTCAACTCTAAGTCAAGAGAACGAGCTCCCTAGCCCTCTCTGACTCATGCTCAGTCCCCCGGACCAAGACTCCGTGCCCAGCTTCACTCACCGGGACTTCACCTAGTCCCACTAGGTATGCCTAGTCCCACTAGGTATGCCTAATCCCACTAGGTCTTTTCCACTTCACCTAGTCCCACTAGGTGTGCCTAGTCCCACTAGGTCTTTTCCACTACACCTAGTCCCACTAGGTCTTTTCCCATGCCAGCGTGTGATCTCCTGATCCACCTGGACTTAATCCGAATTCATTCAACCAAACTTAAA
Organism: Boesenbergia rotunda; assembly: GCA_024364735.1. Classification (NCBI taxonomy): domain Eukaryota; kingdom Viridiplantae; phylum Streptophyta; class Magnoliopsida; order Zingiberales; family Zingiberaceae; genus Boesenbergia; species Boesenbergia rotunda. The sequence continues at coordinate 5,681 of JAGFNQ010004183.1, read as the reverse complement.
TCGTTGTCAACACCAAAACAACAATCAGGCCAGACTGCATCAACAATCTCCCACTTTTTGTTGTTTGACAATCCCGATTTATGTTTAGGTATTAGATCATCAATTGAAGTTCATTCAATTATCGTAAGGGAATCAAGATCCTCCCCCTACAATGATTACCCCTAAACTTAATCAACTATTCTCTCGCCCTTTGTCAAACATCGAAAAGGGTATGATTATTAAGTTTAAACACACTGCCCCTTAAACGAGGGTCTCTCCCCAAAATGATCAAAGGTAATTATGAATCGCACATGAAAACATATACAGAATAATATCATGGTCAAACATGTATATGTTTCATATGACAAGTAAGTCAAAGGATGATTTTTGAATTGCATATGAGAGGCATATACCATAAATGTATCATGACAACAATGTATATGCATCATACGGCAATAATTATCGCAGTTCCATCAGACTGATGATTGATACAGAAAAATTTCTGATATATCTATGATCGATCAGTTTTCAAAAAAATTTCTATAATTCTGATTCATTCAAGATCAAACTGCATTAACAATTGAAATTACAAAAACTCATCCGACCATACGGGGGTAGACAATAGGTATTTCAGAAAAATTTCTGAAACACGACATGAGTTTCTTGACTAATAGTTACTCCTTATCAAGGAACAAGAGATCAAAGATCAAGAGACATGATTTAAACAACCCGTTCATATGAATCTAAAAAATTTCAACGCGGGTTTGTATCGAGTCAGTATTAGGTTTGTTCCAAAGTATGATTAGGATGTTCTAATCGTAATCAGTTTGTATCAGCTTTGTTTATATCAGGATGATCAAGTAATCTGATACAATTTGGTGAAATGGGATCGGACTGAGATGTTTTTGAACCAATCAGGGAACTCCTGATATGATCGGTCACCAGACCGATCAGAGGGATCCCTGAACGGTCGGTGGACCGATCAGGTTCGACACAGAATGGTTTTTGAAACTGATACATTTCAGAAACATATTTGTTCCATCTGTCAAACACACCAAACCCTAATACAATTAGGCTTGATCCATTTGTTCCTAAAAAAAAGGTTCCTTAACCAAAATAAACAACATGATTTATGTCCCTTAACTATGTTTTATTCCCATCAAGATGCATGACTTAAAAAAAACAAAAACAGATTTGTATCAAGATTCAAGACTTTAACCCCTATCAAAGCATGATCAGTATGTGCTAAACATGAACTTGAGTATCAAAAACAGGTTTGTATCAAAGCATGATCAGTGGGAAAACAAACAAGTCATGGAACTTGAATACTAAATTTTGAACCATCATAGACTAAGTTATCATGCTGTTCTTAACCAAAGTTGTAAAACACATACAAGAAAATTTTGGCTTGCTTGAATCAAATTAGCATCAATATATGATTAAATTCCAAAACATGCTTGTATCAAGTTAGTATCAAACTATGATCAATTTCTAAATTTTTGATCAGTTTAATGTATATTTATAACATGTTTGCTTTAACTACTCAACTCCATAATCCTAATTCCCACTTCTATTGATAACTCATGGATTATATTGGAAAATTCATAGTCCCAACTTTCTATCAAGTTCATTAACCATAGACCTAATAAGATTGAAGTCATGTTGATAAATCATGGTCCCGTGTGCATACAAATAAAAATGAGAAGGTTTTCAGTGACACCAAAATATAGAGTAAATGGGAAACATTTCCATGTATCTATATGGTGTATGGAGTTTATGATTTCCATTTAACTCCAATCATCTAAGTCCGAGATGAAGAAGAACCATTCCTCATAGGTAGTAAATACCATTAAATGGAGGAAATGGTAAGCACATCCCTAACTAGGAATGGTCATGTTTTTGGAGCACCAAATATCAACCACCCATGTTGATAGATGCTCTCCCTCAATCAATGCCTACACAATTCAAAAAATAGATGTTTTGGGTACCCATATTTTGTGACCTAAAGCATCTACAATAAATGACTTTGGTGTTAGTGATATGAGAGAAGTGTCCTAAGGCAATCGTCTTATGATTGTAAACATTTATTTTAATAAATGATAATTCACTATTTGAGTATACATGTTTATGTATTTGATTGGGATCTTAAACTCATCTACTGAATGTCCGCAATACAATTCACAGCATAAGAGAATTTGTGATGGGATCACAACTTGTGATTATCTCTAAATGTGCAAATGTGAAGTATTGAAAGTATCCCTAGTCGATGAATTGATAAAAACGGACACTATCAATTCTGTTGAGACTAGCATGGGTTATTCTCTAATCAGCTGATTCTCACAGGCTGGTGACATTGGGATGTCCGGAGATAAACATGGATGCTAGTTAAGGGAACTAGTTCATTGGAGTGACTAGCTGTAAAACTTCATATGGTTATCTATATAGATATGTCAATGAAGTTCTTACTGCAGCTTAAGTGCGATGTTCCTTTGACTTGCGGTGTTCAAGTCATCTTGGTCATGGAGACTTATACTTTAACATCTTAAGCAAGCATCTCCAAGGAGGTGTGGACCCAGGATGATTGGGTATAATCCAAAGTGCCCGAAGATGTTTGAACAGCCTACAAATGATTCACCACTCCTTGCGAGGAGTTGTATACCCAGGCCTATCGTCGGATTGTTACTCAAAACCTCTGGCCAGAGTATATCATGTTAAGAGTGCGAGTCTCTTAAATACATGAGAGTAATTAGAAATCCAAAGGACGAGAAAGACATTACTTGGGCTAGGTGTGACGTAGTCAGCCTAGTGGGGACTGACACCATAGACCGTGTCCTGAACCAAGTGGGTATAAGGTGGTGAAGGGAATGAGGCACGATTCATTAGAGCTGCTGAAGGGTTTCAAAGTAATTTCTTCTGAGGTCAAACCGTTGATCTTTCGATTAATTGGGGATCATGATGTACTACTAGGTGCCACTCATGATCGTTCTATAATTAATGGGTTAATTATAGACGGCCAACATAAATCGAAAGCCTATTTAGTCACACGCACTACGAGTAATCCGAGGGATTTAAAACGAGTTGAAAATTAGATTTTCCGATCAAGAGAAATAAGTCGAATCTGAGTTAATCAGAGGCGCAATGGAAGCTAAAAATGGCTAAGTCTTTTGAAGGCTTATTGGGCGAATTAAATGAGTTTAATTCGCGACCGGTTTGGATTGGTTTGGCCGGTCAAAGAGGGTACTAACCCTCCTTGTGGTGGCCGGCCATTAAAGGGAATTAAATCAATTTATTTGGTTTAATTAATAAAATAAATCTAGTGTGATTTGTTTTATAAATTATGGATAAATAAATTTGTATAAAGAAATTTATATAAATAAATTTGTAGAAATTTATTCTTTTTATGAAGTTAAAATAATCCATGAATTGGTTTATTTTAATTTTATAAAATCAATTAAGAATTGATTTTTTCATAATAAGAAAGTTTATAAATTTCTTATAAAATTTATTCCATAATTTAAAGAGAAGAAGAATTTGTTTTATTATAAATTAGTTATAATAAGACTCGGCTTAAACGGAATAATTAATAAGAGAATTTATAAGATAAATTTCTTATAACTAATTCCGTTAATTCCGTTAATTCGGTTTAGAGGGAGACTTAGCAAAGGAGTTGCTACTATATAAAGGAACCAAAGGCAAGCCCTTATTCCCAATCAACTAATCAAGTAATTAAATAAGAGCTCTCCCTCTCTCTCTTCTCTTCTCTTCTCCTTCTCCCTCTCTTGCCTAGGGCCGGCGCCCACTTGGTGAATTAGGGCCGGCGCACCTTGAAGCTTCATCCTCCATCTAGGGCCGGCGCAACTCCTCCATTAGAAGGTGTTGCCGTGAGCTTCAAGAAGAAGGAGAACCCGAACAAGAAGAAGAAGAAGCGGATAGCGACTCCTCTCTTCTCGGAATTCGATTCCGTTACTTCGTTGGTTAGTTTCCTAATTTTTCTCTTAATCTTCTAAGTTGTGCCCATAGAGAATCTAGTAGTTCTCGTCGGCACAAAACTCGTGACTTTGCGAAGTCATCCCGAAGAGAACTCGGCGTGGACGCGAATAGAGGCGGAGCTTCCAAGGGACGCTACGGTTGGATCTCGTCCCTTTCTTCGAGTTACGAAAGGTATAAAGTAAATTAGTTTACTTTTCCGCAAAGTTTTATTTTATAATTATGTCAACACACTATAAGGTTGCATGCTAGATACGAAGTTAAAATAATTTAGGAAATTATTTTATGCAAACTCTTCCGCTGCACGTAAAAAATTTTAAATTTTACGAACTCGTATCCTTGTCAACATGCACCCGGTTCCAACAGTGGTATCAGAGCCGGTTAGTGTTCGACATAATCATAAAATTGTTTTGCGGAAAACTTTGTCATAATCTCAATTTTGGAAATTTTTTCAATTATGGAAACTTTCCAATTATAATAAATTTTAGATTTAGAAATTTCAAAGTTTGGAAATCCTCATGAAATTTCGCAAACGTTTGAAATTTCCTAGTTTCTGAAATTTTATAATAATTGTGAAAACTTCCCATCTTTGGAAACTTTCCAATTTTGGAAATTTTTCTATTTTAGAAATTTTCCAATTTTGGAAATATGTAAGTTTTCTTTGTACCAGAAACTTACAATTATTCTGAAAACCTATTTATGAAATCTCGCAATTTTGGGCACTTTCTTTTAAGAAAGTCTAGACAAATTCATGGACAGTTAATTGACAATTAAATTTGAATTGGTTTTAAATTGACAACAAAATTCTTTATTTTGGATTGAGCCTCGGGGAGCCGTCCAATTTAAAGTTAGTTGTTGTAATTTAATTTCCCAATTTTTAATTGAAATTGTCATGTTTGATTTGGATTGAGCCTCGGGGAGCCGTCCAATTGGATTTACAACAAATTATTTTTCTTTGGGTATCTGAGCCTCGGGGAGCCACCCTTAGAAAACGATTTGTTGTAATTAATTAAATCCATGAATAAAATATGTTTTAAGAGGTGATGCTCTTACATATTGTTGTCTCCAAAATTAATTAGGAAAATGGTTTCCTATAGAGTTTCTTAAATGAGATTTTCATGAAAATAATATGGTTGAATTAAGGGAATTGTCTCTTAATTTAATAAGATTTGATTTAGAGAAATCAAAGTCTTGAACATATTATTTCCGAAATTGATTATGACAATTTAGGAAATTGTTTCCCAAAACAATTCCTTTAATAAAGTATGAAATTAGAATTAGGAAATCCGGTTCCTAATTCAATTAATGAGACTTGATAACTTAAGTCACATACATACTTTATTAAGGAAATCGTTAGTCATGACATATGTCATGAATGTGCTTAGAAAAGATGAGACCCAAAACCCCTTACAAAATATTAAGGCAACACCTTCCATTAATATGGTTAGAATCGGAGTTTTGTTTCTCGTTTGGGTTGATGGACACATCCATGCCCGACTTGAACCTCAACATGTTCAAACCATGGAATTAGTTTATGAATAATATAGTTGGAGTCAGAGGTCAATCCTTAGTTTTGGTTGTTGGACACATCCAAGCCTGACTAAACGGTTGAATGAGCTCCAACCATATTAAAACTATTTCTTGATTAATGGGTCAGCCTTAAGCTTTGGAGCATCGATTTGTTGTGCCACAGCCAAGGTCGATGTAAAGAAGAG
>JAGFNQ010004182.1:209387-260171 GCA_024364735.1 Boesenbergia rotunda | reverse complement strand
CAGGTAAACCTAGAGTAATCATCAACTATTACTAAGCAGTATCGGTTCCCGCTTAGTGACTTGGCTCCATGTGAATCAAATAGGTCAAGGTGCAGGAGCTCAAGTGTGGTTTGAGTTAAATTAGACTGGATTAGTTTGTGATTGGATTTGGTTTGTTTGCCTGATTACATGATTCACATATTAGGTTTTTATTATTTTGATTTTGGGGATACCTTTGATTAAGCCAAGTTGGGTAATTTTTGAGATAGTTCTCAAATTGGTATGACCTAATCTCCTATGCCAGAGGTTTGTTTGTTCTAATTGTGTTAACATACATTTGGGTATAAGGGGAAGATTTATAGTGTATACATTATTTTTCCTAGTGCCCTTAAGTATGATTTCTGAGTCTTGTTCATTTCTAATCAGGCAGTTAGAATTGTTGAAAGTAACTATATAACCAGAATCACATAACTGACTTATGCTAAGCAAGTTAAAATTAAAGTTTTCAACCAATAGAACTTTCTTAATAATGAAATCAGATTTAAGCTCAATATTACCTGACCTAATTACCTTGAGTGTAGCATTATTGCCAAATGCCACTGAGCCTAGATTTTTGAGTTTGAGCTTGGTGAACTTCAATTTATCTCCAGTCATGTGTCTGGAGCAACCACTATCCAACATCCATTGGTCCAAATCTTTATGTTCCTACGCATAAAGAATTTTCTTGATTTGGATCCAATTAGAATCAGGAATAGTTTAAATTGAGTTTCGCTGCCTAGTCTGTCTCACCCAAATCTAGGGTTTTCAATCACGTTAACCTTATAGGTTTTGTGAGACAGGTTTTGATAGTTTTGAAAGTTTATTTAAAAATAATTAAATTTTGAAAACTTAATTAATTTTGAAAAAGATTAAATTTTTTTTAAAAAAAACTTAATTTTTGAAAACAATTAAATTTTTCAACAGAAGTTTAAATCTACAAATAACTGAAGTTTTGTGTTAGATTCGAATTTGACAAAAATTAATTTGAATTTGAATTTCAGAAATTGGCTTCCAGGTCTTGGCGAGGCACTAGGCCTTCTTTGGCCGTAGCCTTATGGGATCATCCACCCTTTCCTTGACAAAGCCTTTTAATGAAATTTCATTTTCAAAAATTCTTTGACAAATTTCTGGTCTAACTAGTTTGGGTCTTGGATCGGTAGCTTCGGCTAGTTCCGCCAAATTGGCTTCCCTAACGTACTATCATCTCACCTCCACCCAATACTATGTTGTCAAATTTCAGCTAAGTTTGTTTAGTCCTTAAGCTAGCCTAAGTCTAAGCATGGTATATTGCAGAAATTAAATAACCAATCAATCAAGCAATTTAAATCAATAATAACAAGTTTATCTAATAATGAAAATAGTTTTCAGTTTGGCTCCCCCTGGACTAAAGCCACGGTGATGGTTAGGCAAGATGTGAATCTTGTCCTTGGGGATCCAAACTGATTTGATCCAGTCGGTTTGTTCAGGTATAGTTTAGGTACCCATGCCTGAATTCTACCTCTGGACTGATTCAGTACAGCAAGGTATGATCTTTGCCGAGATTTGGTTCTATAGCCCAATCCGGATCGATTTAGAACTGATTTCTGTTTTCCAAGGATCATGTCAAGACCTTTGGAACCAGATGTAAATCGTTCTAATGCTGATCTAAGATCCTTAACCTGAGTTTTCAGGGAGGAGTTTTCCTTTTCAAGTTTTTCAACTTGAGTAGGAGTTCCTTCCTGAACCTTCTCGGTTAAGGGTTTAGAGTCAGCTCCCTCTTTCAGGATTTTTACTTCCTGTCGGAGGGATTCGACTCGGAGTTTGGCTTTGGCCAAATCTCGAGAAAGAAATAAAATTAACTCACTTAATTGCAATCTATTAAAACCAGTTACCTTAATTTCTCCGTCTTCTGTGAAGGTCAGCTCGCCGTCCTCTTGTTCTGTTTCTGACTCAGTCTCGACTTTATCTGAGGCGGTCAGAGCTAGGAGATTGGACTGGGGAGCCTCTTCTTCTTCTTCTGAGGACGATTCGTCCCAGGTTGCTTGCAGTGCCTTCTTTCTTCTCGTCCTTTTTGTCTCCTTTAGGTTAGTGCACTCTGACTTGTAGTGGCCCTTTTTCTTGCACTCGTAGCAGGTCACATTAGGCTTGTTCGCGGGTTCAGCTGGCTCGTCCTTTCTTCGGCCAGTTTTCCGTTTGTTGGTTCGGTTCTTCAGCTCCTTGTAGTAGCTTCGAGCGAGCCAGACCAACTTAGTTTGTTCTCCTTCTTCGTCTTCTGAGTCTGAGTCAGAGTTAGACTCGGGTTCAGGTTCAGGCTTCTTCTTCGTTGTCCTTCCAGTTTTACCTGCAACGAAAGCAATACCTTTCTCGACCATATTGGTGTTAGTTTGTTCGTGCAGTTCTAGTTCGGAAAACAATTCATCTAATTTTATTTTAGAAAGATCTCTAGAGACCTTGTATGCATCTACCATAGATGCCCACAAGGTGATTCTAGGGAAGGCGTTTAGAGCATACCTTATTAGGTCACGGTTTTCAACCTTGTGACCTATTGTGTGAAGACTGTTCATTACCTCTTGGATTCGTGCGTGGAGCTGGGCTGCTGTTTCGTTGTCGGCCATCTTGATGGTGTAGAGTTTGTTTAGTAGCAGATCCCTCTTGCTGATCCGAGTATCTGAAGTCCCTTCGTGCAGCTCGATCAGTTTTGTCCACAACTCCTTTGCACTGTTGAAGGGGCCCACGCGGTTCAGCTCCTCTTTCGTCAATCCGCATTGAAGAGTCTGAGTAGCTTTTGCGTCGGCTTCTATCTTTCGCTTTAGGGCGTTGTCCCATTCAGAGTAGTTCTGAGGAAGTCCTTCGGCATTTCGGGGGATCTCCAGACCGGACTGGATAATGATCCACATGTCCACCTGAGTTTTCAGGTGGACCTCCATACGACTTTTCCAGTAAGAAAAGTCTTCTCCACTAAAGAGTGGAGGTCTGGCGGTGCTGAATCCCTCTTGCATGGCCATTTAGTCTGAAAAAGAAAACTTAAAGGATTTTCCAAGACTAGGTCTTGGATTAGCAATGCTGGATAAATTAAATAACGAGGGGTGTTGCACCAACCTCGCCAAAAAAAACGAATGAAATAATTAACGAGAAATTAAAAAAAATAGAAAATAAAAATCCGAAAAAAATTTCAAACTGGTGGTTGCACCAGGTTTGAACTTCCCCGCTCTGATACCACTTGTTGGATTGTGAAAACCGATAGAGGGGGGGTGAATATCGGAAATCGTTCGGACTTTCGTAAAGAGCACGTACGCAGCGGAAATAAAATAAAACAATCACAGCACAAAGACATAGTCGATTTACTTGGTTCGGAGCCTGTGTCGACTCCTACTCCAAGGCCCACAGTCGTTGACCATTTACTTTGGGCAATTCTATATACGCGCAAATCAGTTTACAATAATTTATTACAAGTAAGTGCACTAACAATAATAATAAAAAATTCGATCTTCGTTACCGACGTCCGGAGTGGATTGACTCTTTCGGGGCAGCGGGACGTCGTCGGCTCGAGTTGAAGTGTTTCCGGAGCAAGGCACGAGCGTAGAAGATCTTTGGGGCGTTGAGAGAACAGTTGTCCTGAAGCCTTGGTCGAAGGCCCTTTATATAGGGCCTGGGGGCGCCCGGGACGTCGGGGGCGCCCCCCACGTGGCCTCTGATCCGCAGAGCTCTCGGTCAGCGTCTATCCTCTGGATCCGCTTTGACCGGGGCACCCGGAGCGCTCGGGGCGCCCGCATTGACCGGGTCAAAGTCCTATCTCCTTGGCTTCGAGGGGTTCGAGTTCGATGTTGCGCATGGGGGCGCCCGCAGCGCAGGGGGCGCCCGGGAGCAGCGGGGGCGCCCAGGAGCACGGGGGCGCCCGGCTCAGCATGTATTCGAACTCCTTTTTCTTTACTTGTTTTGTATGGCCCTTGGGGGCGCCCGGGACACTCCGGGCGCCCTACTCAGCTACTACCTCATTCCTTTGAGGCTATCTGAGCTGCAGACACTCCTTCCTTTGGTCCTGCATCCAGGGTTAGTCCAAAACACAATAAAGCAATAAAGTATTTGTTTATACAGCCTTAGCTGTCTTGGTTCTGACTTTGGTCTCCAAAATGGAGCCCTAGGTCGAACCGACGCCTACTATTCCCTCGACAGGGAACGCGTCCTCACCTACTCCTCTCGGGAGAATTTACCTGATGCCAACCGTTCCTCTGGTTGGACTTTTGCCTGGCGGTCCTTTGTCAGGTCTTGTAAACTGGCAGTCCTTCGCCAGTTGCCTAGCAGTCCTTCGCTAGGGCTTCAGTCCCAGGCTGTCCTTCGCCTGGAGCCTAGCAGTCCGTCGCTAGGGCTTGATACTGGCATTCCTTCGCCAGTTGCCTAGCAATCCTTTGCTAGGGCTTTCTTTCCTGGCATTCCTTTGCCAGTGCCTAGCAGTCCTTCGCTAGGGCTTTTCCTGCACACTAGATTAACTTGTTAGAAAACAAGAAAGACTTAACTTTTGACCTATGTTGCCATTATCAAAACACAGGTTTGACTTAGGTGCTTTCTGCACCAACATTAGAAACTTTTTCAAAAACCCCACAAACTTTTGAAAAACTTAGGGGGAGATTTCTTCTAGGGGGAGGAAAGTAACTTTGGTACTACTTATCTGTATGATTAACTTAACTTTTTTAACCAGGTTGCCATAAATCAAAAAGGGGGAGATTGTTGGTGCAGGTAACACCTAAGTCAAACTTGAGTTTTATTAATGGCAAAGGGTTCAAGAGTTAAGATGTTATTGTTGTCTAATGTGTTTACTAAGTGTGCAGGAAAGAAGCCCTAGGTACACTAGGCAAAGAAGCCCTGGTCGAGGACTGGGCACGAAGTCCTGGCAAGGGGTTGGGCACCGAAGACCTGCTCGGAAGGTGGGCACGAAGTCCTAGTCGAGGACTGGGCACGAAGACCTAGTCAGGTGGATCGGGCAAAAGTCCAACCGAAGGAGCCGGTTGGCAAAAGGTAAACTCTCCTGAGAGGAGTAGGTGAGGACGCGTTCCCCGTCGAGGGAATAGTAGGCGTCGGTTCGACCTAGGGTTCCATTTGGGGGACCCGAAGTCAGAACCAAGACAGCTATGGCTGTAAAAATGGACTAATATTCTTGCCTTGTTTGTTTTGGAACTAACCTTGGATGCAAGGACCGAAGGAGTGTGTTTCTGCAGCTCAGAACACCCCAAAGGAGAGGGGTAGGCAGCTGGGCTAGGCACCCGGGAGGTCCCGGGCACCCAAGGTCAATGGCAAAATAGCAGTTAAGCAAGAATCGCTTCGAAACAACACTGGGCTAGGCGCCCGGGAGGTCCCGGGCGCCCAAGGTCAAAGCCAAAGAGGAGTCGAAGCAAAATCAGCCACGAAGCCAGCGGATCAAGTCAAGCTGGGCGCCCGGGAGGTCCCGGGCGCCCCAGTCAGCTCCAGAGGCCGATTCAGAAGGGATAAGCGCTGACCGAGCTACGGATGAAGGTTCTCCAATCTGAAGGCACGTGTCAGGCGCCCCCAGGAGCACTATAAAAGGGGCTCGACCCCGAGGCTTCAAGAACACAACTTTCCAACGCCTCTAAGCTTTTCGTTCAAGCGCTCTGCTCCGGCAAACTCCGATCTCGAGACTCTAGCGCCGACGACGACCCTCTGCTCCGAAGTACGATCCACACCGGGCGTCGATAACGAAAAGTGTACTTGTTTATTTACGGCACTACTCTTGTACCAAATTCTGTAAATCCTTGCGCTATTATAGAATTGCCCACAGTAAACGGTCAAGGACCGTGGGCCTTGGAGTAGGAGCCGACCGCGACTCCGAACCAAGTAAAAATACTTGTGTTCCTTGTGCGTTTTTTTTTAATTCCGCTGCGTATTTTCTCTTAGCTTTATCCGAAAAGTTTTCACGATATTCACCTCCCCCCCCCCTCTATCGTGTTTCTCGATCCAACAAATGCAAGATGACAAAATAGAGAGGAAGAACTCAAATGTAATTACCGTCAGTAGAGACTGATGTAACATGCCCAGATATTGGGCTGATCCGGATGAATGCCCCAGTTGAATGGGTGGCGGAAGGATTTTCTCAGCAGGGGGTCTTGACTGGCTAGGGACATCTCTAGGGTTAGGGACGTCCTCGTCTGAACTGGAAGCCATCTGCTGACCATCCAAAGGGACTCCCGATATCTGGATAGATTGGGAGCCCTTGGGGGCCATCTCTTTCGGGAGAGGGACCTTCCGATGAGCATTGGGGGTGTCCTTCGACACCTCCTTACCATGTGGCATGACAGGAAGGTCGGTCCGGGGGACCGTGTCGGGAGTAGTAGCGGCCTCCACTATAGGCATGGAGGGTTCCTCGCGAACCGCAGGAGACCAGGGAGCCGCATCCTTGCCGGCGAGGGAATGTAGAAACTCTGAAGATAGGGCTTTCCTCAACCGCTTCAGGGGGCGAGCCTTGTGGATTGTCGGTTTTCACCGTTTTTTCTCGATAACATGGGTATCTGAAGGTGCCACAGAGGAAGGGGGGGGCAACTTCATCCTCGGACACCTTGGTGGGAGAGACAGTCAAACCTACGTCAGGGCCCGTTGGCAGCTCTAACACTCCAATATCTTGGGGAGACTCCGGGGCTTCCTTATCTTCGAAGGGCCCCAACACTTCCTGGTAGCCCGCAACAGAAGCGCTCACAGGGGTGGTAGAGGTTAAACCAGGAACCAGCGACTGTTCATTGGCCTGGTCCCACTTCAGGAGTTGGTTCATCACTCGGGAAAACATGATGTCGTCTGTAAGATAAAGACAAAACGGCATCAGTCAGTATTAACCAGGAAACGTGCCAGGAAAAAAGTAACTTACGAAGATTGGAGCTAAGGCGCGTGACTCTCGGACTAATCTCAGCCCGATAAAGGAGCTCCTCGTATTGCACCAGTTGGAGCCCGTGGAACTCCATCTCGGCCAGGATACCCCTAGCCCTCTGATATCCCTCATCCTGCTGGAAATCGCCGAGATCGGGGACCGGGGGTAAACTGGTTGCCCAGTGGATAGGACTGAAGGGACACTCAGGAAGCTGGATATAGAAGAACCGTTCCTTCCACCCCTTGTGGGAGGAAGGAAGACCCCCCAAGAACCTATGACCGGAACGAGCGATAAAGCTAAATGCCCCCGGGACCCGATAGGAACAAAGAAGAAATGGAAGAACCAAGTGGTCAGAGGAATGTTGAAAAGTTTAAAGACTACAACAGCTCCGCCCATCTGGGCAAAGGCATTCGGGGCCATCTGTTGCAGGGGGATACCAAAGTACTTACTCACATTCATGTAAAGGGTGGGATAGGGAAGCGAAACCCTAATTCTACCTGCCCCAGGAAGAAAGTAAAAAAATTCTTACTAGTTGTTACAGGGGGATGACCTGGGGCAGGAACTCTCACCTCCCATTCTTTTGGGATACTATACTTCTGGCAGGCGGCTTGGAGGGATTCCAACCTAACCCGGGAAGAGATGGTATCGTACCATTATGTATGGAATCCTAACTCTTTCAGGGAGAGCTCGTCGTTGCCTAGGGTTTTCTTTTTCTTCTCCATCGGACTCAGGGAAATTGGGGAGGAAAAAATAGAAGGAGACTTACCCTTGCAAAAGGGGCGCAGCGGCCAGAAGAATAACCAGAGAAGGAAGACACTTGAAGATAGATAGGGCAAGGAGATGGCAGGGCGCCGATTGCACCCGCTTTTATAGGGAGAAGCTGCGCCGCTATAAGTAATAATGGAGCGGCACGTCAATGGCGCTGATTGGTCCTCTCAAGGAGCTGCTAGCTCTTATTACTATCGCTTCGTATGGCCCGCGGCGAGCATCGATAAGAGTTCACCGCACCAAGGGGGAAGGACCACGTGGCGAGGTTACATTAGGGAGACGACTGAATTGCCATTGTAAGGCCCCAGGTATTTATAAGGGGCCTTAGATAGCCATCAGAGCGCCGCCACATAATTTGCGAAATACGGGACATATTCAAAAAAACCACCCTGAGGCCTGGGTGGCATAGGCTATATCTTAGGGCCCCAGGGGGCTGCCAATGAAGTGGTAAAAAAGGAAGAGATCATCTAGACCTAGCCTCTTCATCACAACACTAGTCCGATCAGTCAGCTACACTTCCTTCGATCAGACTTAAAGGGAGGGACTTGTGATGGAGTTAAATAGCCCGTGGCGGGTATGGGGGATGAAGAAGCTGCATGGCACGACACAACAAGTCTGAGCTACTCTTCTTCCAGAGCCCCCCGGACTCCCCTCGGGATACACACCCGGGAAGAGCAAGTCAAGAAACCCCCTCCCGGGATCACCCCGGGAAGTCGGGACCCAAGACTGCCTCGGGGAGCAGATCGCCCGTAGGTCACGCATGCCAGAAGGCCCCAAGGTCACCTCGGGGAAGTGGAGCCCAAGCCACCTTCGACCTAGAATAACGGACCCCCTATTTGCGGCTCCATGGATAAGGATCGTCAATAATTATGGGAGGATCAGAACCCGTAAGTCATGACCATTATCGCCCTCATCCTTACAACGAACCCGGTTTAAGGACTACGATAGTCGTTACAAAGGCGATCCTGTAACCGAAGATGGGGGAACGTGGTGAAGAGCGTGGAGACACGTACGACCGTAGCCGCCAATATAAAAGGTACCCCAACCCCTCTGGTAAAGGGGTTAAGTGATGACCATGTGTCGTACCACGAGTATCAAATACAATTAAAGTATCGAACTCCTCTAAACTAATGTAGTATAGAGTAACTCGAGTCGTCTCCTAACGAATGTAGTTGATGCATGATAAACCTTAAGATTGTATGTTATTGCTTTTGGGTTTTGAATATTAAACTGGGGTTTGGATTTGAACGTTAAGACTACGAAAAGAAATAGCAAAGCAAGTATGAAATCTAGTTCTAATTAATGAAAGACAATGCAGGTAAGGAAATCTAAATTAACCTAACTACAATTGCAGTAATGAAAAGGACAACTTGAAATTAAGCATCAACAAAACTAAACACGGAACAAAACCTACAGCATTAAAGAAATCTAATCTAACCTAACTTAATTGCATTTAAATGAAGTACAAGAACATAAAGCAATTAAAAGTGACAAGACAAGCAAGAATTAAGCCAAACAAAACACATGGAATTAAACCTAACTATAGAAGCATTTTGTCGAACAACTTATAAGAATTCTTCCAAATAACATGAGTACGTGCAATTCTAAAATATAGGAGAACAATTCAATACAAGCATTCCTCAATTGACACAAACATTCAACACATAACAAACCAATCAAACAATCTGCCAAAGGAAACCAATCAACTGGACGAAGGAGCTGCTGTGAAGGAACTGAATTGCTGTGAAGGAACTGAATTGTTGTGAAGGAATTATGGACAGAAGATGAAGCTGGAAGGTGGGCTCTAGGGTTTTCCCCGGATGAGGCTTGCATCCGAATGAAGAAGGAAGGTGGATGATCGCCTCTCAATCCTGCCCTCCCTCCACCCGAGAGAGAACTGGATAGAAAGTCGACCGGCCGGAGGAGAAGAGGAGATGATGAGATGGTAGGAGGTCAGCTAGGGTTCGAACCCCGGGCCCTAGCTTGGTGTTGGTGGCTGCGGTGGAGGAAGAGATGAAGGTGAGGATGGAAGACCGGCCGGCGGCGATGAAGATGGAGGAGAGCCGCCGGCCGAAAGAAGAGATGGAGGAAGAAGATGCGTCGAAGTCACATGTGTCCCGGAGAAGATGGAAACCCCCTCTCGAGTGGATCCGGTTCCCATCCTTATTGCGCGTGGGCTTACTGGTCAGCCCAGCCCGTGTATTCAGCCCAGCAGTTGGGTTCAGCCCTGGGTTCAGCCCTGGCTTCAGTTTCTTCAGCCCAAGACTCTGATTTCTTCAGCCCAGCAGCCCAGTCCAGTCCAGCCCAAGAGTTCGGCCCAGCTCAATCCAGTCCAGCCTCTTCTTGGGTCCAAATTGGTTTGGCTGAATTGAACCATCTTCATTTGAATTGAACCAAGCCTTGGTCCAAGGTCCAATCTTTAATTCCCTACAAAAATCATGAGATAATACCAAAATTTAGAGGAAATTATAATGAGCTCCGAAAATAGATCCTAATCGTAAAATATGATATAAACATGATTTAAACGTATGAGAGGATAAAATATACTAAATAAATGAACAAATATAATGACATAAAATGCCAGTTATCATTAAGCATTCCCTATAACTCACGCTCTCTTTTCTGTCTGACACCTTTTTCCGTCGAGGTACTGACTTGAGCGTCGGAGTGGGCTCCGCCGGACAATCTCCGGCGTGTTCCCCTAGCACTTGTGTTGATCTCGCAGGGCGCAGAGTTCCTCCCCTCCTGTTAGCTTCTACGTGGGCAGAACCTCGGTGACTGGCCATTGTCGTTGACTCCTTCCAGAACAGTAATAATGTGACATATTTATTAATATTACACGGGCCGGGGACTTATTGAATGTGAACGAGATCAATATATCATTTAGTTATTCACATCTTATTTATCTCATCTTGGTGGTAAAAGGTGATTCATGATGGATCGTTTCAGACGTGCGGAGAGGGGGGGTGAATGACACGCTTTCGATTTTGATCTCTACAATTTTCATTAGCACAACGGAACAATAATATGTAAAAGAAAGCAAAATACAATGCTAACACAAGGAGTTACTTGGTATCCACCCAGATGGGTGACTAATCCAAGGATCCACGCCGTACACCAGTTCCACTATAAAAAATTCTCCTTCAGGTGGAGAAACCTTTACACTGGCGATCTTCCTCTTTTCAGAATACAGTAGAATACAAGAGAGGAAGTGGAGAGCACTCTTCAAACGAGCAGCACTTCGACGCTGTACGGAACCGTACCGTTCACGTGCAAAAAGGTGCTCCTTTTATAGGTGAACAGGATAAACTCGCGGTTTGTCCAGCCCCGCACCAGGGCAGTTAACTGGTCTAGCATTAATTGCTAGCCAACGGCTAGTTTTTGGGGTATACCAGTCGACTACCCCAAGGGCAGTCGACTGGTTCAAGGTCGAAAACACTCTGTGTGTTTTGGCAGTCGACTGGCCCTGGGCTAGTCGACTGCCCTGCCTCTCAGCCTAGTTTCAACCACTCCGGATCTTCTCCTTCACGTGTGCCTTCAGGTCTGCTCCCTTGACTTGCCTCTTGAAGTCCTCTTCCTCTGGCTATCATCCCTCGGATGCGCACGCAAGCCTTCCCTTGGCTTGCCTCCATGCCACCCTTCACGTGTGCCCTTGGAGCTCTCCTCCCTCGGCTCTCGTCCCTCGGATATGTCCACCATGTGTGATTCTCCAAGTCCTACAAACTCAATCACACACATCAAATACAACATAACACTCTAACCTTAAACATATTCACCCACACACATCAAAACCATGATCTTCCAATCATTTAAGGGTCGATTGCCTCAACAATCTCTCCCTTTTTGATGCGTGGCAATATGTTTAAGTTTAGAGATAAATAACAGCCAACAACAACAATAACAAGAGATAGCAATTGAAAAAGCATAAGACATAGTAACCCTAAGAGGTAACCTCCCCCTTAATCCATGTCTTCTCCCCATTTTCAATTCAACTCATAATCCAAGTTAAGTTTATACTTAACACTAACCATCATCAAAAATGTAAGACATATTAAAACCTAAGAGGTAACCTCCCCCTTAATCCATGTCTTCTCCATTTTTAATCATCCAAGTTCTAAGTGAGAAAGACAACCTTAAACCATCCATTCCAAGTTAAAATTCTAACTTAAACCATACATTCTCCCCCTTTGACACCATCAAAAGGATTGCCTCAAACAACCCTACCCTATGGTATCAAATGAGAGAAAACTTGATTTCTGAAAATTCACATAGCAGCTGAAAATTCAAAAATTTTCAGCCTTTGTGCCGAAATTCAGAAACTCTCAGAAAATTTCAAAAATTGCAAAATTTTGCATACATGTTTGAAATGATATACTCTATCAAGAAAAAATATTAGTCCATATAAAATTTCAAACATGCATGACTTTTGATAAAAATTCAAAATCTTTGAAAACCACTACATTTTGTATCAAACTTACAATCTGTTGGTGCAGAAAGCAACCAAGTCGAACCTGTGTTTTGATAATGGCAAAAGGGTCAAAAAGTTAAGGTATAATGTTTATCTAACATGTTACTCAAGTGTGCAGGAAAAGTCCTAGCGAAGGACTGCTAGGCACCTGGCGAAGGAATGTCAGGATACAAAGCCCTAGCGAAGGACTGTTAGGCACCTAGCGAAGGAATGCTAGGATACAAAGACCTAGCGAAGGACTGCTAGGCACCAGGTGAAGGGCAGCTTGGTACTGAAGACCTGGCGAAGGACTGCTAGGCACCAGGCGAAGGACAGCTTGGTATTGAAGACCTGGCGAAGGACAGCTAGGAACTTGGCGAAGGACTGCTAGGCAAAAGTCCAACCGGAGGAGCCGGTTGGCATCAGGTAAATTCTCCCGAGAGGAGTAGTTGAGGACGCGTTCCCCATTGAGGGAACAGTAGGCATCGGTTCGACCTAGGGCTCCATTTGGGAGACCCAAAGTCAGAACCAAGACAGCTAAAGCTGTATAAAACTAACATATTATTCCTCTATGTTATTTTAGACTAACCCTGGATGCAGGACCGAAGGAACGAGTGTCTGCAGCTCAGAGAGCCTCAAAGGAGTGAGGCAGAAGCTGAGTAGGGCGCCCGGAGTGTCCCGGGCGCCCCCAAGGTGAATACAAAAAGAAGTAGAGAAAGTGAATGCTTCGACAGCTTATAGGAGGGGCGCCCCCGTGCTCCCGGGCGCCCCCATGCTCCCGAGCGCCCCGGATGGTCTGGGCGCCCCCAGCTCAAGCTAACGAAGCGAAAGCCAACGAAGCCAACGGATAAGAGTCAACCCGGTCATCCCGGGCGCCCCCAACGTCCCGGGCGCCACCGTCAATGTCTGATCCCGAGTTTGAAGGGATCAGAGCTGACCGAGAGAAACTCGGATCAGTTGACACGTGGGGGGGGCGCCCTCGACGTTCCGGGCGCCCCCAGGGGCTATAAAAAGGCCCTCGACCCCAAGGCTTTGAACAATCAATTCTTCCAATGCATTCACGGTCTTCTACTCCTGCGCTCCGCTCCGGAAACCTCCCGACTCGAGATACAAGCGTCGACGACGCCCCTCTGCTCCGAAAATACAATCTACACCGGACGTCGGTAACGAAGAGCTACTTTCAAGTTTACTGTACCATTTCTTGTAATACATTTTGTAATCTGGTTTTGCGCACATATAGAATTGCCCGCAGTAAACTGTCAATGACCGTGGGCCTTGGAGTAGGAGCCGACCATGACTCCGAACCAAGTAAAAAATCTTGTGTTCACGTTGATTGTTTATTTCTTCCGCTGCGTAATTTCTCTAACTCTAATCCGAACGACTTACGATATTCACCCCCCCCCTCTATCGTTTCTCTCGATCCAACAAGTGGTATCAGAGCGGGGAAGCTCAAATTTGGTAAAACCACCAATTTGAGAATTTTTTGGATTTTTACGAAATCTTTTTAATTTTTTTCATTCAAAATTTTTCTCGTTAATCGAGGTTGGTGCAACACCCCTCGACAAATATTTTTCTCTTTATCCCGCACTACTAATCCAAGACCAAGTCTTGGGATATTTCTTTCCTTTTAGTTTACTTTTCAGATAAAATGACCATGCAAGAAGGCTTCAGCACTGCAAGACCACCTCTCTTCAGTGGGGAGGACTTCTCCTACTGGAAGAGCAGAATGGAGGTCCACCTGAAAACTCAGGTGGACATGCGGATAATCATCTAGTCCGGACTGGAGATTCCAAAGAATGCTAAAGGAGTACCTCAGACCTACACAGAGTGGGACACCACTCTGAAACGGAAGATTGAAGCTGATGCAAAGGCGACCCAGACCCTCCAATGCGGCTTAACAAATGAGGAGCTAAACCGGGTGGGTCCATTCAACAGTGCCAAGGAGATATGGGGCAAACTGATCGAGCTGCACGAAGGAACTTCAGACACTCGGATCAGCAAGAGAGATCTCCTCCTAAACAAGCTGTACACGATCAAGATGAACGACAACGAAACAGTAGCTCAACTCCACGCCCGAATTTAGGAATTAATGAACGGACTACACACCATCGGTCACAAGGTAGAAAATCGTGACCTAATAAGGTACGCTTTAAATGCTTTCCCGAGAAACACCTTGTGGGCATCTATGGTAGATGCATACAAGGTTTCAAGGGACCTTTCAAAAATTAAATTAGATGAATTGTTCTCTGAATTAGAATTACATGAACAGACTAACTGTAATCTGGCCGAGAAAGGTATTGCCTTTGTTGCAGGTAAAACTGGAAGGACAACCAAGAAGAAGCCTCAACCTGAACCCGAGTCTAACTCAAACTCAGACTCAGAAGACGAAGAAGGAGATCGACCTAAGCTGGTCCGACTGACCCGAAACTACTACAAGGAATTGAAGAACCAAATCAACAGACGGAAAGCCATCCGAAGAAAGGATGAACCAGCTGAACCCGCAAATGAAAAGAACAAGCTCAACGTGACCTGCTACGAGTGGAAGAAGAAGGGTCACTACAAGACAGAGTGTCCAAACCTAAAGGAGACCAAGACGAATAGAAGGAAAAAGGCACTTCAGGCAACGTGGGATGAGTCCTCCTCCGAAGAAGAAGAAGAGGTCCCACAGTCGAACCTGCTCGCACTAACCGCCTCAGAAGAAATCGAGACCGAGTCAGAATTGGAACAGGACGACGGCAGACTGACATTTTCAGAAGACGGCGAAATCAAGGTAAGTGGTTTTACTAGAAGTCAGTTAAATGAGTTAATTTGTTATCTTTCTCGAGATTTGGCGAAAGCTAAACTCCGAGTCGAATCCCTCTGACAGGAAGTAAAACTCCTGAAAGAGGGAGCTGACTCTAGACCCTTAACTGAGAAGGTTCAAGAAGGAACCTCTACTCAAGTTGAAAAACTTGAGAAAGAGAACTCCTCCCTAAAAACTCAAGTCAAGGATCTTAGAGCTGCCTTAGAACGATTCAGTTCTGGTTCCAAGGGTCTTGACATGATTCTTGGAAAATAGAAATCGGTTCTAAATCGATCCGGACTAGGCTATAGAACCAAATCTAGACAAAGATCCTACTTTGCTGTACTGAACCAGTCCAGACCTAAAGTTCAGGCATGGGTACCCAAACTATGCCTGAATAAACAAACTGGATCAAATCAATATTGGATCCCCAAGGACAAGATTCACATCTTGCCAAACCATTATCGTGGCTTTAGTCCAGGGGGAACCAATTTAAAAATAATTTTTATAGTTAAATAAATTCTTTTTCTTATTGTAAAATTACCATCAACAATTCTAACTGCCTGATTAGAAACTTGCAAGACTCAGAAATCATGCTTAAGGGCACTAGGAAAAATAATGTTTACACTATAAACCTTCTCCTAGTACCTAAATGCATGTTAACTCAGTTAGAACAATCAAATCTCTGGCATAGGAGACTAGGTCACACTAACTTAAGAATTATTTCAAAAATCACCCAACTTGGCCTAATTAAAGGTATTCCCAAAATTAAAAATCATAAAAACTTAATATGTGAATCATGCAATCAAGGTAAATGCCCACTTTAAGGGTCCCTAAAGTTCATGAAAAATTCCTATAAAACATAATTTCTACCCATCATGACATAGGGAACCCAAAACTTATATGTTGAATGGTTAGATCAAGGCCCAACCATGGGTTAGGGTTCTTGGCCGAAATTCATTAGGTCTTATAATCATGTAAAATTTCATGTAAATCATCACTAACATCACTTACATCATAATCAATCATAAGAACCATCATTTGAGAGTTAGAAACTAAACCTAGCCATGAAACTTGCAAGTGACCGAAACCTTAACTTCTTCTTCATGGATTTTCATCTTAGATCTTAAATAAAAACTTAGATCATATCCATATCAAGGAAAAGCCATTACACCACAGGTGAGGGGGGGTCTTACCTTGGGGTTTCTTGATTTTTCACCTTGATTATAGAGAATCAAAAGAACTCCTTAGACCTTAAGTCACCTCTAGCCCTTGTAACCTTGGGAAACCTTTAGATCTTGGAGATGAGACCCTCTTGTGAAGCTTTTCCAAGGGAAAATCTTCCTTGTGGTGTTCGGCTAGGATGAGGGGAGGAGGAGGAAGAAAATGCAATTGATGAAAGGAAGAAGGTAACTCCCAAACCCCCTTCTTTATAACCCATTAAGGAGGGTAAGTGAAGAGTCATGATGTCTCTTCCTCTTCCCTTATGCCTTAACCAAACTCCATTTCATTTCCTCATAACATTCCCTTGCTAGGTGAGTTGGTTAGAGTATGCATGGTTGTACAAAAGGTCCAAGGTTCAATCCTTGGTCTATGCACCTTATTTTTATTTTATTTTTCCTTTTATTTTCTATTATTTTCCCCAAAATTCTAAAAATCCTCTAAAAATTCCCCCATAATTATGTTAATATTTCTCATTAAAACCCCTTTATATTTATATTAATTTTTACCTAAAATTCTCCAATAATTATGGTACTAAAAAGCCCATATAAGACTCATTAGTACTTAGTTTTCTCAATTTAAATGAGAAAATATGGATTTCTAGGCCACATTTTGTATTAATATTTCTAGGTCCTTCGGAAAATTATCTAGACATGCTCAATATTTTAAGAAAATATTAAGAGAATTTTTTGGGTCATTACAGTCCTTTTGGTTGAAAATTTCAAATTTAACCTACTTAGCATAAGTCAGTTATGTGATTCTAGTTATATAGTTACCATCAACAATTCTAACTGCCTGATTAGAAACTTGCAAGACTCAGAAATCATGCTTAAGGGCACTAGAAAAAATAATGTTTACACTATAAACCTTCCCCTAGTACCTAAATGCATGTTAACTCAGTTAGAACAATCAAATCTTTGGCATAGGAGACTAGGTCACACTAACCTAAGAATTATTTCAAAAATCACCCAACTTGGCTTAATTAAAGGTATTCCCATAATTAAAAATCATGAAAACTTAATATGTGAATCATGCAATCAAGGTAAACAAACCAGATCTAATCACAAACTAATTCAATCTGATCTAACTCAAACCACACTTGAGCTCCTGCACCTTGACCTATTTGATTCACATGGAGCCAAGTCACTAAGCGGGAACCGATACTGCTTAGTAATAGTTGATGATTACTCTAGGTTTACCTGGGTTAAGTTTCTAAAGACCAAAGATGAAACCCTAAACCTATTTAATGAATTCTGTAAGTTAATTGAAAATCAAAACGATACTAAAATCAAAAGACATAGGAGTGACCACGGGGGAGAATTTGAAAATCAACGGTTCGAGGAATTCTGTAAGGTAAATGGATACATACATGAATTTTCGTGTCCTAGAACCCCCCAACAAAATGGAATAGTCGAAAGAAAAAATAGAACTCTACAGGAAGTCGCTAGGGCTATGCTCAATGAATTTAACTTAGCCAACAAATATTGGGCAGAAGCAATTAGTACGACTTGCTACATCCAAAATAGGGTCCTGATTAACAAGCGACACAATAAAACACCCTATGAACTATATTACCATAGACTTCCAAATCTACACTACCTAAGGGTCTTCGGATGCAAAGTCCATATCCTAAACACCAAAGACTACTTAGGAAAATTCCAGTCTAAGTCAACCCCAGGCATCTTCCTAGGATATTCAACAACAAGTAGAGTCTATAGAGTTTACAACAACCAAACCAAGAAAATCGAAGAGACAACCAACCTAATATTTGATGAAGAAATTAACTCAAATCCAAATCTAACTTCATCAAACACCGATCAAGAAGATAATCAACAAGTTGGTGAATCCTTAATTGAACCCATAAACAAACTAACTATTGAACCAATTAGTGAGTCAAATGAACCAATTATTGAACCAATAATTGAACCAGCTCAAAGAGTTGAATCAAATAGTGAACCAAACCGACCAGCCGGACCTGAGGCTGAACCAAGATCTAGAAAAACCAAGAAATCCAGACTCAGTCACCCAACCGATCAAATTGTGGGTGATCCAAATCTAGGAGTCAGGACTAGATTTTCCTATAGAAACCTTAGTCAAATAGCAATGATTTCAAAAATAGAACCTAAGACTATAGATGAAGCCCTACCTGATCCTGATTGGATCATAGCTATGCAAGATGAGTTAGCCCAATTTGAGAGGAACCAAGTCTGGAAACTAGTACCTAAACCTAAAGGCAAATCCATCATTGACACTAAGTGGGTTTTTAGGAATAAGCTAAATGATCAAGGAGAAATAGTCAGAAACAAAGCCCGCTTAGTAGCAAAGGGATTCAGCCAAGTAGAAGGGTTAGATTACGACGAAACATATGCCCCAGTAGCTAGACCTGAGTCCATTAGGATGTTATTAGCCTTTGAATCCCATAAAGGATTTAAGCTATACCAAATGGATGTAAAGTCAGCCTTTCTAAATGGATTCATTAAAGAAGAAGTATATGTAGGACAACCCCCTGGGTTTGAAGACTTAGAAAGACCTGACCATGTTTACAAACTTACTAAAGCACTTTATGGACTATAACAAGCACCTAGGGCCTGGTATGAACGTCTGTCAACCTACCTAACTTCTAAAGAATTTAAACAAGGTCAAATTGACTCAACCCTATTTATTAAGACCTTAGGAAAAGATATATTTATTGCCCAAATCTACGTAGATGATATAATCTTTGGGTCCACCAACTCAAACTTTCTAAAAGAATTTGTTAAAATAATGGAAAATGAATTTGAAATGAGCTTAGTTGGTGAGCTTAATTTTTTTCTAGGATTACAAATTAAACAAACTAGGGATGGAAACTATGTCCATCAATCCAAATATGCTCAAGAGTTAATAAAGAAATTTAAAATGGATAACTCTAAAAGCATAAGTACCCCCATGGCCACTAATATAAAAATAGATAGTGACCCTGATGGTAAACCAGTAGACCTTAAACTCTATAGAAGTATGATAGGAAGTCTACTGTACCTTACAGCCAGCAGACCTGATATTTTTTTTACTGTAGGAATGTGCGCTAGATACCAAACCTGTGCTAAGGAAATGCACTTAGCAGCCCTAAAAAAATACTAAGATATGTTAAGGGCACCCTAAATGTAGGGATTTGGTATCCTAGGACCTCAACATTTGATTTGTCAGGATACTCGGATTCTGACTATGCTGGTTGTAAATTAGATAAAAAGAGCACAAGTGGAAGCTGCCAACTGTTAGGAAATAGTCTAGTAAGTTGGTGCAGCAGAAAACAACACTGTGTAGCCCTATCCACAACTGAAGCTGAATATGTTGCCTTAGGAGAATGTGTAGCACAACTTTTATGGATGATGCACACTCTTAAGGACTTCCAGCTCAACTACACCCAATCTCAGATATTCATTGACAATATAAGCTCAATTAATCTAACTAAGAACCCAATCCAACATTCTAGAACTAAACACATAGAAGTTAAACACCACTTTATAAGAGATCATGTAGCCAGGGGTGAGATAATCCTCAAGCATGTAAACTCTAAATCTAACTTAGCTGACATATTCACCAAACCCCTACCTGAGTCTGAGTTCAGCTCACTAAGAAGGCAGTTAGGATTATGCTTGATAGAATAGGTTAAGTCTACTCTTGGTTTGCTTACTACTTTACTCATTTCAAAATCAGTTTTTAAAAGAGTTTTTAAAATGCTTTCAAAATCATCTTTTACTTAATTTTGAAAAGTTTTAAAAAGAAATAAATTTTTCGACTTAGTTTTATTTTAAAAACTACCCCCTTCAAAACTAGGGCTTTTTCGCAAATGGACTTAGCCTAGGCCCTAACCCTAGAACTGCATGCACCTATAGATTTAGAAGCTAGCATATCACAAGCACCTTAGGGTACTTTTGATTGATAACCTAGAATGGGTTGAGATGCTTAGGTCTTTGCCTTAATTCAAGATGCTTTAAGTCAGTGCATCTGCAGTAATTGGGGCACTAAATACAACTTACACAGTAATCAAGTTAAGTGTCAAGTTTAGAAAATCTAACTTGAACAGAACACTTAACTTGACTAACCCTAGTGAAAACTACTGTTTATAACAGTTAGTAAGTAGCTAATTGGGTTAGACAGGACCCTAAAAGAGATAAATGAAACTGATTTGGTTTAGTTCATATTCTGAATTGATTCAGTACAGCAAATTATGCAATTTATTATTTGCTTTTATGCAATTTAATTATCCTTTTTCTGCTATACTGCCTTGTTTTTGATATATGGCAAAGGGGGAGAGATAGGAAAGGAGAGATTTTAAAATTGTTTTTTTCTAAATCCAAAATTTCAAACTCTATCCTTTATTCAAAAAGAACTTAATTCATTTTCAAAAGTACTTTGAACTTAAATTTTCAAATTTTTCTAAGTACTTTAAACTTAAATTTTCAAAATTTTTCTAAGTACTTTGAACTTAAATTTTCAAAAAAAATTTCTAAGTACTTTGAACTTAAATTTCAAAAAAAATTTCTAAGTACTCGAACTTAAATTTTCAAAAAATTTTCTAAGAACTCAAACTTAAATTTTCAAAAAAATTTCTAAGTACTCAAACTTAAGTTTTCAAAATCTTTCTTAGTACTTAAACTTAAATTTTCAAATTTGTCTAAGTATTTAAACTTAAATTTTCCTACAAGTATAAATTTTCCAAAGTGTACAACGAAAATTGTTTTGGAAAATATGTCTTTAAAGGTTCTGTTGAAAATTGTTCTAAGTAAAATTAAATCCATCTTTAGACTTAGAATTTATTTTCAAAAACCCCACGAACTTTTGAAAAATCTAGGGGGAGATTTCTTCCAGGGGGAGGAAACCAAAATCTTATTTTGTTCTGATTAACTTAATTTTTTGAACCAGGGTTGCCATAAATCAAAAAGGGGGAGATTGTTGGTGCAGAAAGCACCCAAGTCGAACCTGTGTTTTGATAATGTCAAAAGGGTCCAAAAGTTACGGTATAATGTTTATCTAACATGTTACTCAAGTGTGCAGGAAAAGTCCTAGCGAAGAACTGCTAGGCACCTAGCGAAGAACTGCTAGGCACCTAGCGAAGGAATGCCAGGATACAAAGCCCTAGCGAAGGACTGCTAGGCACTAGCGAAGGAATGCTAAGATACAAAGACCTAGCGAAGGACTGCTAGGCACCAGGCGAAGGACAGCTTGGTACTGAAGACCTGGCGAAGGACTGCTAGGCACCAGGCGAAGGACAGCTTGGTATTGAAGACCTGGTGAAGGACAGCTAGGCACCTAGCGAAGGATTGCTGGGCAAAAGCCCAACTGGAGGAGCCGGTTGGCATCAGGTAAATTCTCCCAAGAGGAGTAGGTGAGGACGCGTTCCCCGTTGAGGGAACAGTAGGCGTCGGTTCGACCTAGGGCTCCATTTGGGAGACCCAAAGTCAGAACCAATACAGCTAAGGCTGTATAAAACTAACATATTATTGCTCTATGTTATTTTGGACTAATCCTGGATGCAGGACCGAAGGAATAAGTGTCTGCAGCTTAGAGAGCCTCAAAGGAGTGAGGCAGAAGCTGAGTAGGGCGTCCGGAGTGTCCCGGGCGCCCCCAAGGTGAATACAAAAAGAAGTAGAGAAAGTGAATGCTTCGACAGCTTATAGGCGGGGCGCCCCCGTGCTCCCGGGCGCCCCCATGCTCCCGGGCGCCCCGGATGGTCCGAGCGCCCCCAGCTCAAGCTAACGAAGCGAAAGCCAACGAAGCCAACGGATAAGAGTCAACCCGGTCAACCCGGGCGCCCCCAGCATCCCGGGCGCCCCCAGCATCCCGGGCGCCCCCGTCAAGGTCTGATCCCGAGTTTGAAGGGATCAGAGCTGACCGAGAGGAACTCGGATCAGTTGACATGTGGGGGACGCCCCCGACGTTCCGAGCGCCCCCAGGGGCTATAAAAAGGCCCTCGACCCCAAGGCTTTGAACAATCAATTCTTCCAACGCATTCACGGTCTTCTACTCCCGCGCTCCACTCCGGAAACCTCTTGACTCAAGATACAAGCGCCGACAATGTCCCTCTGCTCCGAAAATACAATCTACACCGGACGTCGGTAATGAAGAGCTACTTTCAAGTTTACTGTACCATTTCTTGTAATACATTTTGTAAACTGGTTTTGCGCACATATAGAATTGCCCGCAGTAAACGTTCAACGACCGTGGGCCTTGGAGTAGGAGCCGACCGTGACTCCGAACCAAGAAAAAAATCTTGTGTTCGCGTTGATTGTTTATTTCTTCCGCTGCGTAATTTCTCTAACTCTAATCCGAACGACTTACGATATTCACCCCCCCCCCCTCTATCGTTTCTCTCGATCCAACACAATCCAATTTTGCAATCATATAACTTTCAAAAGCATGGCAAATTATATAAAACATAAAATGGTTTTCAAAGGTTTAAAATGTCCAACTATGATCTTTGGGCAAAGTGTCCATTGATTAAACACTTGTCTTCCCCATAATTGGTCTAATTTTATATTTTGATACTTCTAATGGTTCAACAATATGCCACAAGCACAAGTGAGTCAAATGTATCACCCTAATGGATCAAGCACCCTTTTTCAAGTTTAAAATCTCAAAGTTCATCCTACACTTCCACAAAACACATTCCAAGGCCTCTTCTTAAGGATGTAAACTCCAATTCGGGAAGAGGCTTAGTAACAATGTCGGCTATGTTCGACTTTGATTCAACATAGTGTAGTTCTATGTCTCCCCTTGCCACATGATCTCTAATGAAGTGATGTTTCACTTCAATATGTTTTGTCCTAGAGTGGTGAACCAGATTTTTGGTAAAGTTGATTGTACTTACATTATCACACAAGACTTTGACCTTGGTGTAATGTAACTCATAATCCCCTCTAAGGTGTTCATGATCCAAAGGAGTTGGGAAACACACCCACCCATTACCACATATTCCACCTCCGTTGTTGATAGGGCAACGCATGGTTGTTTCCTACTACTCCAACTAACTAAGGAAGACCCAAGGAATTGACACCCTCCACTAGTACTCTTCCTATCAGCTTACAACTCGCATAGTCCGAGTCGGTGTATCCAATTAGATCAACACTAGGGGTTCTAGGATACCAAAGTCCGACATTGAGAGTACCTTTGACATACCTTAAGATCCTCTTGACTACAACCAAATGGGACTCTTTGGCACAAGATTGGTACCTAGCACACATACCTACCGTAAAAAGTATATCGGGTCTACTAGTGATTAGGTATAGTAGGCTACCAATCATGCTCCTATATTATTTAGAGTCTACCATTTTTCCTTCAAGGTCACTATCCATCTTCACATTGGTTCCTATGGGTGTAGATGCTACCTTAGCATTTTCTAAACCAAATTTCTTTAACATTTCCTTAGCATATTTGGTTTGAAAGACATGTGTACCTTCATTAGTTTGCTTAACTTGAAGACCTAAAAAGAAGGTTAACTCTCCTACAAGACTCATCTCAAATTCATCTTCCATACACTTGATGAATTCTTGTAAGAAGTCATTATTTGTTGACCCAAAAATGATATCATCTACATAGACTTGGGCAACAAATATGTCTTTGTCCTTAGATTTTAGGAACAAAGTAGGGTCAATTGTTTCTCTCCTAAACCCCTTAGACACTAGAAATGAAGAAAGTCTTTCATACCAAGCCCGAGGAGCTTGTTTCAATCCATATAAGGCTTTTCTTAATTTGTAAACGTGTCTTGGATAGTTAGGGTCCTCAAACCCGAGGAGTTGTTCTACATAGACCTCTTCCTTAATGATCCCATTAAGGAATGCCGACTTCACATCCATTTGGTGAAGTGTGAAACCCATGTGAGCGGCATAGGATAGTAGGATTCTAATTGATTCTAACCTAGCTACGGGGGCATAGGTGTAATCATAATCCAATCCCTCAACTTGGTTAAACCCCCTTACTACCAATCTAGCCTTGTTCCTAGTGATTTTGCCTTGGTCATCTAGTTTGTTCCTAAAGACCCATCTTGTGGTTACAATAGTGCAATCATTTGGCCTAGGAACTAACTCTCAAACTTCACTCCTTTCAAATTGATTTAGCTCTTCTTGCATGGCTAAAACCCAATCAACATCTCCTAATGCTTCATCAATGGATTTGGGTTCTAATTGAGAGATTAGATCTATTTGACTAGTTTGATCCCTAAAGTAGGACCTAGTCCTTACTCCTTGAGTGACATCACCCACTATTTGGTCAATAGGGTGATCATGGTGATGTCTCAAGGGCCTAGAGGTTGTGGGTTCATTTACTCCTTCTTCCTCATCCTCTAGGGAACTTCTTACTCCCCCTTGATCATTGCCCTCCAAATGTAGGTCTTGGATTCTTTGGGCAAGGGGTTGGACCTCTTCTATATCCTTATCAATTGAGGCTTTTCTCGGGTAGGTACTAGTTGTTTCATCAAACTTAACATTTGAGGACTCCTCAATCACTTTTGTCCTCTTGTTGTAAACTCTATAACCCCTACTAGTTAATGAGTACCCTACTAGAATCCCTTCATCGGCTTTTGACTCAAAATTCCTTAGGTCATCTTTGGTATTTAAGATGTAGACTTTACATCCAAAGACCCTAAAGTAGTGGACTTGTGGTACCCTTCCATTCCATAATTCAAAAGGTGTTTTTCCTAGGAACCTATGTACCAATATCCGGTTTTGAATATAGCAAGCGGTGTTAACCGCTTCGGCCCAAAAATAGCTAGGAAAGGAATATGCATTAAGCATAGTCCTAGCAGCTTCTTGTAGGGCTCGGTTTCTTCTCTCAACTACACCATTTTGTTGAGGAGTCCTTGGGCATGAGAATTCATGCTTATATCCATTTTCAACACAAAATTGTGTGAAGCTTGTATTTTGGAACTCCCCACCATGGTCACTCTTAATTCGGTTTATTTTGATATATTTTTCATTTTCTACCCATTTACTAAATCCTATAAAAATCTCTAGGGTATCATCCTTATGTTTCAAAAAATAAACTCATGTAAACCTAGAAAAATCATCTACTATGACTAGACAATATTTACTCCCTACAAGTGAGGGAGTACTAGGGCAATCAAATAGATCTATATGCAAAAGTTCTAATGGTAAAGAAGTAGTGGTTAGGGTTTTACCTTTGTGTGATGATTTTGATTGCTTACCCTCTTGGCACACATCACACAATTTGTTCTTCTCGTACTTGATCATTGGTAGCCCCTTCACCAACTCTTCCTTGGCCACTCTTGTAATGCTTCTCATGTTGACATGTCCAAGTCTCCGGTGCCACAACCACCCTTCTTCTTCTTTAGACATGAGACACTTAGCAACATTGTTAGTAGCATAAGCAAGATCAAGATAATATAAATTTGCCTCTCTAAAACCTTCTATCACAACACTATTTGATTCATTATGTCTTATTATACATTTCCTAGCATGAAATTTGACTCTAAAACCGGCATCACATAATTGACTCACACTTAGTAAATTAAATTTCATATCTTTGATTAGGAGTACCTTATGTATAGAAATCGTGGGAGATACCTCAATAGTGCCCCTACCAATGATTTTCAATTTTCCACTATTCTCAAAGGAGACCGTCCTTTCTCTTAAGTAGCTAATAGTGATGAACTTGCTCACATCCCCGGTCATGTGTCTTGAGCATCCACTATCTACTATCCACATAGTTGAGGCCTCCTTCACCTTTACATATACAACATGGAAAACATACTCTTTTGGTACCCAAATCTTTGATCCATAAGCATCATGTAAAAACCTCTTAGGTACTCATGCCTTCTTTGTGTTTCCCTTAGCCCCTAGTCTTCTAAATGCACCAATCCTACCCGTGAGTGATACAAAGGTCACTTCCTTTGTCTTTGGCCTATATCCTAAACCGGCCTTGTTATAAACGGCCCTTTGACTGTTGATTATCATGTCTAGGTTACTAGATCCTACTTGGAATTTCCTAAGGGCCTTTGTGAGGTCATCTACCTTTTTCCTTAGTTCCCTATTTTCAGTTTCAAGATGTGAAGTATGTGAAGAGGTAGAACTAGCATGCAATTCTTCAAGTTTGATAGATTCCACTCTAAGCATGACAATTTCTTCTTTTAGATCCTTAATTTTACTTCTAGCCTTAGCTAAGTCCATGTTGGTGCTAGAAATGATCTTTACTAAAGTAGAGGAGGGTAAGTGGTATATCTCACTTACTGAAGTTTCTGACTCTGATGATGAAGTGGAGGAGCTCTCATCTTCACTACTTGAGCTTCATTCATCATTTGATGAATCTGAGTGGTCTTGTGCCATAAGAGCGAAGTGGGAGACTTGCTCTTCTTCTTCCTCTGTGGATGATGGATCATCCCAAGTTGCTTTAAGATTGGTGGCACCCTTCTCTTTTCCCTTTGTCCTCTTCTTGTCACCTTTCTTCTTCTCTTCCTTCTTGTCATCTCTTCTCTTCAATTGAGGGCACTCGTTCTTCATGTGTCCCTCTTGGTGGCAGTTGTAGCATATGATGTCATTGGCCTTACCCTTGCCTTTGGACCCTTTCCTAGCATAAGATTTGTTAGAGAAATTTCTGAAAGCCTTACGCATCTTTCTTACCATGAATGCCTCCT
The DNA here is from genome assembly GCA_024364735.1 of Boesenbergia rotunda. Classification (NCBI taxonomy): domain Eukaryota; kingdom Viridiplantae; phylum Streptophyta; class Magnoliopsida; order Zingiberales; family Zingiberaceae; genus Boesenbergia; species Boesenbergia rotunda. Next base: position 233,464 of record JAGFNQ010004182.1, on the reverse strand, counting down.
GGTCGCTATCCATGGAGGCGCTAGATTCCTCTGAATCTGATGAGGAGTAGATCACCTTCTTCTTCTCCTTCCTTTTCACCTTCTCCTTTTCTGCAACAAAGGCAATACCCTTCTCTTTGGCCGAGACATTAGCTTGCTCGTGTAGCTCAAATTCACAGAATAAGTCGTCTAGTTTAACAATGGACAAATCCCTTGATACCTTGTAAGCATCAACCATGGATGCCCACAAGGTGGTTCTTGGGAAGGCTTGTAGAACATACCTGATGATGTCCCGGTTCTCGATCTTTTCTCCAATCACATGGAGCTCATTGATTATTTCCTTCACCCTTCCATGTAGCTGGCTGACAGTCTCGTTGTTCTTCATGGATAGAGATTGTAGTTGGGCCACTAGCAAGTTCTTCTTGGCTCTTCTGGACTCATTTGACCCCTCGTTCAATTCCACCAACTTGTCCCACAGTTCCTTGGCACTCTTGAACGGCCCCACCTTGTTCAGTTGCTCCTTCGAGAGGTCTTACTGCAGTGTGGTGGTGGCCTTGGCATTGGATTGCGCCCTCTTCATTATTTCCTTCGACCAGGATCTCATCGATGTCGGTTCTCCTCTTTCATCGACGGGTGCCTCGAAGCCATCTGCAACACTAATCCAGTTCTCAATATCGTTCATAAGGTAGTATTGCATCCTACCTTTCCATTAAGCGAAGTCGTTCCCGTCGAAGAAAGGTGGTCGTGCGGTGGAGTATCCCTCTTGAAACACCATTATATTTGCTTCGGTTGACGGTTAGTTCTTCCGAAACGCACCGGCTCTGATACCAACTGATGGATCGTTTCAGGCGTGCAGAGGGGGGTGAATGACACGCTTTCGATTTTGATCTCTATAATTTTCGTTAGCGCAGCGAAACAATAATATGTAAAAGAAAACAAAATACAATGCTAACACAAGGAGTTACTTGGTATCCACCCAGATGGGTGATTAATCCAAGGATCCACGTCGTACACCAGTTCCACTATGAAAAATTCTCCTTCAGGTGGAGAAACCTTTACATTGGCGATTTTCCTCTTTTCAGAATACAGTAGAATACAAGAGAGGAAGTGGAGAGCACTCTTCAAACGAGCAGCACTTCGACGCTGTACGGAACTGTACCGTTCACGTGCAAAAAGGTGCTCCTTTTATAGGTGAACAGGACAAACTCGCAGTCTGTCCAGCCCCCGCACCAGTCGACTGCCCTAAGGGCAGTTGACTGGTCTAGCATTAATTGCTAGCCAACGGCTAGTTTTTGGGGTATACCAGTCGATTGCCCCAAGGGCAGTCGACGGTCCGAGGTCGAAAACTCTCTGTGAGTTTTGGCAGTCGACTGGCCCTGGGCCAGTCGACTGCCCTGCCTCTCAGCCTAGTTTCAGCCACTCCGGACCTTCTCTTTCACGTGTGCCTTTAGGTCTGCTCCCTTGGCTTGCCTCTTGAAGTCCTCTTCCTCTGGCTATCGTCCCTCGGATGCGCACGCAAGCCTTCCCTTGGCTTGCCTCCATGCCACCCTTTATGTGTGCTCTTGAAGTCCACTTCCCGGCTTGCCCTTGGAGCTCTCCTCCCTCGGCTCTCGTCCCTCGGATATGTCCACCATGTGTGATTCTCCAAGTCCTGCAAACTCAATCACACACATCAAATACAACATAACACTCTAACTTTAAACATATTCACCCACACACATCAAAACCATGATCTTCCAATCATTTAAGGGCTGATTGCCTCAATAATTCGTTCGTCCCCAGCGCCCCTCGTCAATCCGTCCCAGAGTCAACACAAAAGAGGTAAATCACGGGGGCTACTAGCCCGGATGTGGTGGCTAGTGCGTGGGGAGGGTGGGTATGCTGGCTTTGTCAGGATTTAATCCCTAGACCTCTTAGTGGCAACATCCACATATTAATCATCAGTCTATCCTGTAAGGACTATTTATCTCATCTTACAGTATGAGACAAAGCACATAATAATCGTAGGGTAGATTTATTAAATCAGAATCATATTTTAACAATGTTAAAAAATTATCTTTTAATTTTGATTTACTAATTATTCTCTTCCAATAATATAGAATAATCATAAGAAGAATTATTAGGACTAGGGATTTCTCCTTTTTATAAAATTTTGAAGCAGTATGCATGAAATCATTCATCTTGCTTGGCGATCCCCATGGTTAAGTTGTACTTTTCATATTTATTCAATGGTCGGAGAGAAATTTTTATAAGAATGGAATGGTCATTGTGAAATAGACGAAGGATAGAAATGTTTAAACATTTGAGTTTGAAAAAAAGTATGTGCGCACTCAAATTATTCGTAGTGTTCAGTTGTTTACTGTGGCGCACGCGTAGCTAGTGCTGGGATATACTGTACTCCTAGCCAGTGTTGGGTGGTATTGGGCTTCAACCCAATAAAGTGTAGAAATTTGAACATTAAAATGAGGAAAAAAATATATATGCACGCTTTCATGGTACTGCTGACCGGAGTCTTCCTTTCTAATTGTTCCATATGATTAGAGCGGTCAATATAGATTGGTCCGTCAGATTAACCTGTCCTATCAAATAATTTAAATTTATTGAATTGAAATTTTATCGACTCAAGTCCATAATAGGCCGACCCACCTAGTCTTGAGATCTACGTGAGTTGATCCGTGACGGACTTATAAGGTTAGTCTGCGGATTAAGAAACACATATAAATTAATTTTTTTATCAATTTATTATTATTTTTTGTTATAATTTTAAAATAAAAATAATATTTTTATCAAATATAAATACTCATTTACCTCTATTTATATTTAAAATTTATATTTTTAGATATATTTGATTGATGAATTTTTTTAAATAAATATTGAAAATATAAATTTATTTTTATTTTTTAAAAATATTTGATAGGTCCCTAAATTGATCCATAGAATTCGTAATCCATTTTAGATTGGTCAGATTCGGTGGAAAATTTTTTAATCCGTCAAAATTATGGATTGATTTATTCCGTTCCATGTCGCTCTGTCAAATCATTAATTAGTGACGGACCGCCATGAATTTGTCAGTCAGAAAGCTCTAAATGCGGCTTAGTCGACGTCATTTAAGTTGATATTGACGTGGGGTCATTTGAGCATCTCGGGCATCAAAGAAAGAGCTCCCTCCTTCCTTTCCACGAAGAATATGGATCCGCTTCTTTCAATATTTTTTTTATTAAACTGATTTTTATTTAATATTTGTTTTTAAAAATGTGTCATTACCTTTTTTTATTAAATTAATTTTTTTCTCAATTGATTTCTTTCATTTTTTTTATTAAATTGATTTCACGGAAGTGAATTTAAATTTTATAAAAAATTAATTATATATAAGATAAAATAGGAAGGAATGATAGAAATATATATAATAAAATTGTGGACTTAGGAAGAAGAAGTTGTTAAGAGATTTTTTTTAATAATAGAGAAATATATGAGATTTTTTAATTTTAATATGACATGGATATATATATGATAATGAAGGAACTCTCGACGAATTTCAATTATTGTACATCCATTTAGCATTCCTTCCATCTAGCTATCCTATACCTAGCTAGGCCTCTAGGGTTATGGTGCAGCGGTAAGGCGTCTAGTCGCTATCTTAGGCATTCGCGGTTCGATCCACAGCTAAGGCGTATTTGCAGGAATTTCTCCTCCAAATGGGACGCGAACCTTGAGACGCTGGGCTTCTAGACCGCCCACCGCGAGCACTTCCCGATTTACCCTAGCGGCCGGTGGGAAACTTCCGTGAGACCGGGCCAGTCGCCTAAGGTTGAAAAAAACCTCGTTAATCATTTTTTTATCCTGTACCTAGCTACATGCTCTTTAAGGATCCATAGATTGATATAGTTGTTCCCACAAGATGAAATGATGGTTAGTGCATGAGTGTTGTTACCATTAGATCTGAGGGTCAAAACTTGACAAAGCTAGTGTACCCGTCCTCCCCATACACTAGTCACAACATCCGGGCTAGTAGCTCCCATGATTTACCTCCTCCATGTTGGCCATAGAACGGTTTGGCGGGGGTGTTGGGGGTGAGCGAATCGTCTTTTGCCACCATAGATTGATATAGTTAATATTTATATAGATGATTATTTTAATAAACTTTAAATTAATTTTGATGGGTACAAAATAGTTTATTATATATCTGATCTCCTTCCTATAAAGTATCATCGTGTTAGAGTAAAATATTTCCTGTTCTTTACTTATCTGTACCTAGTCAGAGGGTTGGTAATATTGGGCTGTCAGGGTGAGCGATATTACCTTTGTTCCAATTATGTGTGTTGTCTGATGATAACAACATGCATGTTCCTCGGCATGGTCATCTACAAGTTTGCTAGCTAGACTCGACCCTGGGCTAGGTTCAAATCGGACAGCCTGAACTCATAACCAGGTCAACAGATACCTGAGTCAATGAGGCAGTTACCTATTGACCCAGTGCCAACTAAAAATCCATTGAACCTGCGATTAACCATCGGTTCAATTTTTCCCCTTTTAAACGTCAGAACCCGATGGTTCCTACCATTGGAACTGTCAGTTAAACAACAATTCTAACTATTGGAATAAAGGAGGGGTTTTAATAATATTTTCAATGGTTAAGATTATTTGATCATTTTTTATCAATGACTATAATTTAGTGTCTTTTGCTATGCAAACTCTATAAATAGAGGGTCGGTCAGCCAAGCGGATTAATCGGGCGCAAGCCTGGATACCCCTTGTAAATCAAAAAAAAAACTTTCGCTTCTGATTACAATGGATGGAGGCCGAGGAGGTTCATCATCTTGATCTCAAAGGAATAAATAAATAGTGAGTCTGAATGAGGAGCGCAATATTCAATCCACCGATGATTAGATCGAATAACTTTCGACACTCAAAACACAAGGAAATATTAATGCAATTACTTCTAAAGTTTGAAAAGTTTCTTTTTTAAAATCTTCTATTTTTACTAAATATTTTGAGAATTGTCACTCTTCCGTTAGGAGAATTGTGTGCAAAATATAAGCACTATAATACTTCCTACAAATTCCTAGGAGACGACGACTATGGATCATTGAAACAACAAATAGAAGTGAAGCACCTGATGAATTATAAAATTGATCGTTATCAAGCATAATTATCTAGATTTTCTATTAGTGGAAGTACTGATTTTAATTTATTTTTATATTTTGATAATAAATTAAGAGAATCATTAGTTAAATTTATTTCCATATTATATTTGACATTTAGTTTTGGATCGAAATGCACTTTTGAAGATTTTTATAAAGAATCTCTTAATCTATCTACCAAACGTGTTCCCAAAAATATACTTATTCGTAGAATTAAAATATTAGAAAACAAAGGGAAAATTTTTAATTAAAGAATTTAGTAAATTAAATAATAAAGTATCTTTATGATCCAATATTTGAAGTATTCATTGACAAACATATTCGTATATAGGTGTGATTTGCTATTGAATCTATAACTCCTTAAATATACAAAAAAAAATATTAGCTTATCGAATTTTTGATAAATCACATATTGTTCACAGCAACTCATAATTACTATGTTTAATTTTAGAAGAATACAGATTAACTCATAAAATATTTTCAATACCATTTGATAATGATAGTTCTAATACCGTTAATATTGATAAACTAAAATTTATATGATAACCCATTATTGGTGATTTATTTTTTTCATATTCATTACGCATATCATGTTTTAAAATTATATGTTCAAGATGAATTAAGAATTTTAAAAAATTATACTAAACCAATTAGAACTATTTCTTATTTATGATCACACCCAATTATAGTGAAATAACGAGGTAGTTTTTGTAAATAAATAATAAAATGAGACTTAAAAAATTTCTACATGACTTACCAACATATTAGAATTCAACATATCAATTGTTACAAGATTCATTTCAATATAGAAAATCATTATGTTCATTTTTTACATAAAATATTAATAATACTAATATATATTTAAATGCACAATAATGGAATCTTTATAGTGGTATTTGTGAAATTTTAAAAATATTCAATGATGAAACGAACAACTTTTCAATTTTTATTATTTTACTTCTCATTTAGTTTTAGGGAGTTTCTTAGTGTAGTATTATTTTTAAATAAACATAATACCAATGAATTTTTATTTTATTGTATAATATAAATGAAAGTGAAATGGAAAAAATATATTTTTTTATATTCCTGAAATATATTTAGTTGTATTTGTCCTAGATATCAATGAAAAGTTTTACCAGAAATATTAGTTTTGTATTATGACATTTTAATTCCATTTAAATATTCTTCTTTTTCTAATCTAAATAATATTGTATATAATATTATAAATTATTTATATTATATTTATAAAAAATTAGTATAAAATATAGAATCCAAACTAATATTTCTAAAGTATAAAATACTAGTGGTAGTAATTTAAAACTTACGAATACATAAATTTCATTAAAAACAATGGATGAAATGTACACTAGAATTCTTAAGTTTTACACAGGAACTTGAGTATTATTTTACGACTTCTTTTAATTTTAATAAAATAGATAATGAAGCGGATTTCGATATCCTAAAATGGTTGTTATAGAAGGCTCAAAACTTTCTTATTATTTCCATGAGAGCCAAAGAAATTTTAACTTGTTTAGTGTTAATAGTTGTTGTGGAATAGACGCTTAGTGTTAGTAGTAACAATTGAATGAATGGCAATCGACTTTAGCAAGGAGAAGAAGAAGAGTCTTCTACCATGGTGGCCAGCGGCAATCCATCTCCTTGGGAGGCCAGCGACGCAAGGTGAAAAAGGGGAGGGAGTATTCTGTTAGGATGTATACTAAAAGACTTGTCTTTTTCTATGAACATCTATATTTTGAAAGAGAATCACAATAATACTGTTGAATGTTTATATTAGTATATGCAAAACTTTTTGATACTTTGTATTGTAGATAACATGGTGTGTAGTGACACACAGAAGATCATGTTATCAGTCCCTTGCAGAGTATAAGTAGAGACTCACAACTGAGATGGAGTTAGACAAACCATCGGGATAGTTGTAGTGCAATTAGGTATGATTTATCTTGACCATAGAATTACACTAATGCACTTTGTGTGCATTGAGCAGGACCAACTTAGAGATGATCCAATTTATACTGACTTTATAATTGGATCAGACCTCGGTTTATTATGGAGTACATGCTCTAAATCCCGATATAATAACGGGCACATGTGCATAGTAGTTATTTCTTTGATTTACCAATGGGCGAGATTTATTCTGCTAATTCGATAGGCCTGGTAAGTTGGGAAATAATATTATTTACATGGTGTGTCGTTGATTATAGACGGAACCCGTGTCCTGGTGAGTCGGGATGATGATGCCCCCTTGATGAGCTCATAAGGTTCATCATGTTAAATCCTGCAGGTGGACTTGGTCCAACATGATGATAAGGATGAGTGGTACTAGTCAAGGAGTTAGAGGTTGATTAATTAAAATTGTCAGTAATTTAAATTAATCAACGAACATTCAATATCCTAAATACGAGGAGATGGATGTACTCATAATAGGTGGAGCCCATATGAAATTTTGGGGGTTAGTGAGGTAGTTCAATGGAGATCCTTTAGTGGGATGGATTTTCATTAATGGATCGGGTTTGGATCCATTAGCAGGCCAAGACCCAACTCCTCCTCATGGTCCCTATCGTAGCCCTATATATACCCCATGGAATCATGAAACCAAGGCTAATCCAATTGATCATCACACCCTTGGCTTTTCTCTCTCTCTCTCTCCTTCTCTCTCCTAAGGCACTGGCGGCAAGGAGGAAGGGTTCTCCCTTTTCCTCCTTCTTTTCTCCCATCTTCTTCACCTTTGGTGCTCGGCGACCACAAGGATAAGGAGGAGCTCCATCCTCCTTTTGTGGCTCGGCAAGAACAGGGAGGGAAGGTGGTCGGGCGGCGTTGGAGAAGAGGGGATCCCCTTGGTGGCCGGCGACGCCGCAAGCAATGGGAGAGGAGGGTGTTTCGGCCGGATTGGGTTGAGAAGGAGATCTCTTCTCTCCTTCTTCTTCTTCTTCTCCTTCCTCTCCGGTGCTTCCTTGTGGCCGGGGGGCTTGGGTGACCTTGGAAGGCCGGCGGCGCAAGGTTAGGAGGAGGAAGTGGCCGGCGGTGAACCCTATCTCTAGGGTTTTGATTGGCACGTGAAGAAGCGGTTAATTGGAGGGCCTTGGTGATTCCGGTTCTTGGTAGAGCATCGCCCACACGACGTCCAAGAGGGGTGGGTCATATGGTAGAAGATCGTAAGGTAAAGAGAGGTATATTTCTCTCTTGGCTCCTTTGTCAATTCTATCATTTCATGTGATGTTTTAATTGATTATCATGCTTAATTATTTGCTTAATTAATTGTTGATAATTAATTATTGGACCCCGAAAATAAACACAAAAATCGGCGATCCGCTCGTCGTCTTTTTCGCGGTCAATTGGTTAGGCGAGTTACAAGGCTCGAACTTTGAGTTTGGCTAAGTTGTAACTCGAATCGATAGATACGATGACAAGACGGTCGTTTGGGAGATAGGTCTCCATTCGGATTAATTTTTAATCAGTGGACATGGAGAGGTCTCTCAAGGATGACCAGGTATTCGCTTAGGAAACCCGCCAAGCCATACCCAACATCTTCTTCCAAGGTGGACGGCGGCAACTCATCTTCTTGGGAGGTCGGCAGCGCAAGGTGAAGAAGAAGAGGAAGTCCTCTTCCAAGGTGGCCGGCGGCAACCATCTTCTTGAGGTTGGCCGGCGGCGAGCAAGGAGGAAGAACAAGGGCTTGTGGCTAGGTTTTGGTGTGGAGAAGAGGATTGTTTCTGTTGGATCGGGTTGGTCCGGCTAGAGGGGGGTGAATAGACGGCTAATAAATGAAAAGTGGTGGAAACTCGTCTATTAAAAAAAACTTGGTTGCAACTTGGTCGTTGCTTCCAAGATGGTTAAAGCTCAAAAAAAATCTTCTTGTGGCGGAGAATCCTTACAACTGAAGATCACTAAACTTAGAGAATTACAATAGAATTGAATGAATTAATTCTAAAGCAAAACCTCTAAGTCTATTTATAGCCTAAGAGAATAAATCTGGATTGTTGATTGTTGATCATATTTCTCTTAGCCGTTGATCCATGGATGTATTCTGGATGGTTGATCTTGGATGGGATTAAACTGCATCCATTGGATTTGATTAAAGGATAATGTAACATTATCCTTTAAGTTTTAATTGTTTTAATTAAAACTTTATCTCGCTCGAGATGGCTGTTGGAATCTCCATATCGCTGTTGTAAACTATAAGTAGTAATAGCGGCAATAGTTTACTGCTATCACCCTTCATCCTAAATGGTAAGTGGGTTAATGTTTCTTGTTGAGGACTCGGGTTCGATCCTTCTTTGGCACCAAAACTTTTATCTTTTCTTTTGGGCAAATTTTCTCATTTCTTTTGGGCGCTTGGACTAGTCTTTTTGATTCTTCGTCTTCTGGGTGATTTCTGGCCAACCGAAGTTAGGCTCACCCGAACCCGACTCCAGCCTTTCGCCCGTCGAGCGTCCTTCCTCCCGGCTTCTCGTCCCTCGGACACCGCGCACGTCCTTCTCGCTCCACCGGTGTACTCTTCCGCAGCTTCCGCGTCCCTCGGATTGTACTGAGCCCGTCGGCTCACTTCCCCGCGCAATCCTTCTCGTCCACTGCATCTTACGCTTGACTTCCTCCGTACCTAAGTTCCTGCACACTTAGCAGAGGGATTAAAACCAACAGGACTTAACCTAACTTGGTTGATCGCATCAAAACTAACTAGGGCACCAACAGTTTCTCTTCTTCCTCATCTTCATCTTCTTCCTATCTCCTTTTGGTGGTCGGTGCAACTCTTCCTTGAGGTTAGGGTTCCGACAGCAAGGTGGAGGTATCCCTAGGGTTTTGGCCAAGCTAGGGATTGGAAGAAGACGCCTTGGTGACTTCGGTTCTTGGAAGATCGTCGCCCACACGACGTCCAAGAAGAGGTTGGGTCATACAATAGAAGATCGCGAGGAAATCGAGAGGTATATCTTCTTGTTTGGTTCATTTTCTTTGATCTTGCTATTATTTCATATTGATAATTAATTGTATGTTAATTATTATTTAATTAATTATGTTAATTAATTATCATGGACCCCAATAAACATAAAAACCGGCAATCCACTCATCGTCTATTCCGCGGCTAATAGGTTGGACGTGTTTGGTTGCTAGAACAACTTGTTTGTTCAAGCGGTCGCTCGATTCGGTTAGCACGATGATGAGTCGGTCGTGTGGGAAATAGTTCTCCATTTGTATTGAAAAATTTTAATCCAGGGACATGGAGATGTTTCCCATGCGCGACCATGAATCTCCCAACAATTGGTATCAGAGCCAATGGTTTCCGGTTTTGTGTGTTTTGGATTCGGTTACATTTTTTGCACTTATAATGTATTTTATTATGCCGGATAATAGTAGGATGTGCGTAGGCTAACTCTTTGGTTGCAGGCACGAGATCCAACTATTATGGCTTAATACGATGTGTATGTGATTGTGTGTGTATGTGTTGAATCCTCGGGGTTGACGAGGCTAGATTTAGTATTTAATTTTTGTAATTAAATATGATAATTGATTACAAACGCATTTTGATTTACTCTCGATCTAGACTTATTATACACTCCTTCGTGGAGTATAGGATTGATGAATGTAAATTAAAATATTTTTTTTATCTCGGTTCGGAGATCCTCTTCATGGAGCTTGCACATGGTGATAGGAGGAGGAGACGAGGTGGCGACACGACTGGAGGCATATTGGAGAACAAAAGTCATAATAGTTGGAAAATTAGATTTTCTTATTTATTGCTTTTTGTTTATATGCTTGTTGTGTTTGCATGGTAAAATTCCTCAATCATAAATAACTAAGTGGGAGAGGAACTCTAAGAGTCCCATGACCTCCATTACTAATTTGACATGTGATGCGAACAAGCTTGCGCGTTGGCTCTAAGTGCCTTCCTCCATATCAGATGAACATGTTTCGCGGATCACTAGGTCAGACATGATTATAGGAAGTTATTTAGGAGCGTGTGGTTTTCCCCATCGGATGACACATAATCCTAGATAATTGCCTTAGTATCGTGTAATGGTAAACACTTAGATGCAAATAATAGTATCCTCCCCATCAGAGTCACTGCTATTATTTGTAGGGCCGAAGAGGACCCAACTATTAATTTTATTCGTCAAAAAGTTAGGTTGACAAGATAATAAAATTAATGGGTAAAACCTCCTCTTACAAATGTAGGATTCGTATACGTCCACACTATCATGACATACGATTTCTCGGTGTTTTGAGGTGTTGGTTGATTTTAAAATTTATTGTTTGAGGAATCAATATTTTTTGAAATCTAAAGTATGTGATCATTGTGATTCTTAGATTTTTCAAAAATAACTTTCAACCCACTTGCTGTAATATTCAAAGAAAATATACCTACGGGCCCTATCTACATTGATTGGAAACGGAACCTAGACATTGTCCTAACTGCTGAGGAGTACAAATTTGTACTTTTTGAGTTCTGTCCTGAAAAGCCTAGCAAGAATTATGATGAAGAGGAGAAGGAACGTTTTAGGCAGTGGATAAAAGCAGACGAGATGGCGCAGTGTCATAATTTGGCTTCTATATCAAATGTGCATCAACATCAACATCAGGCTTTTTCCACTACTTATGATATGATGTTTAATCTCAAAGAACTCTTCGAACATCAGAATCGAGCCGTTAGGCAAGAGGCAATGAGGAGCTTGATGATGACCACCATGATTGAGGGAATGTTCGTGATGGAACATGTTCTCAAAATGATTGCTCGGTTAAATGAGATGGAAGTCCTTGGAGCGGAGATCGATGGGGAAACCCAGGTCAATATCATTCTTCAATCTCTTCTAAGGAGTTTTGAGCTGTTTTGCCTGAACTATAATATAGACAAACGAACATATTCATTGGCAGAACTTCTCACAGAATTCTAGGCAGCAAAAGGGCTTTCTCATCAGAGTGCACATGCTTTGGTTGCTCAAAAGGTTTCTACTTCTAAACCGAAAGGCAAGAAGAAGAAGAAATAAGGTGGGGCAAAGAAAGTGGCTAGATTTCAGGGACCTCAGGCTGGCGTGAAGAAGCCGAAAGACAAGTGTTTCATGTGCAAGCAGACGGGACATTGGAAGGCGGACTGTCCCCGCTGTCAGAAGAATAATCAAGATATATCTTTTTGTTTGGTTGTTGAAACATGTTTAGCGGTGTTATCTACCGGTACCTAGTGTGTAGATACGAGAGCTGCTGATCATGTCTGCAATTCTTTGTAGGGGTTCTAGGAAACCCGACGACTAGGTGATGGAGAGATTACCGTCTACATGGGCAATGGTAAGGAGGTAGCGGCTATTGTAGTGGGAGATATTTATTTATCGCTTGATAGGAATAAAACTTTGATTTTGAGAAATTGCCTTTATGTACCTACTTTTAGAAAGAACCTTGTTTCAGTTTCTAAACTAATAAAGGATGGGTATTCTATTTCTTTTAATGACAGAGTTGTTATAAAAAGGAATAGAGAGATTATCTGTTCAGGTACGATAGTTAGCAATTTATACACTCTTGAACCAAAATCTCGCACGATGCAAATAGAAGTAAATAACTCATCGTCTAACCAAAATAAGAGGAAATAACCTTCGAAGATGAACCAAACATATCTTTGGCATCTACGGTTAGGTCATATTAACCTAAGTAGGATTCAAAGGTTGATAGCCGATGGGCCCTTGGGTTCATTGGTGGTGGAAGATTTTCCAACCTGTGAATCTTGCTTGGAAGGTAAGATGACCAAGAGGCCTTTCAAGGCCAAGGGTATAGAGCCAAAGATGTGTTAGAGTTGGTTCATTCTGATTTGTGGGGTCCTATGTCTATCGAGGCTAGAGGTGACTTTGAATATTTCGTCTCTTTTATAGACGATTATTCAAGGTATGAATACATTTACTTGATGCGCCACAAGTCTGAATGCTTTGATAAGTTTAAAGAATTCAAGACTGATGTGGAGAAACGTCAAGGTAAAAGTATCAAGACACTACGATCTGATCGTGGTGGAGAGTACCTCTTGGGAGAGTTTAGGAATTACTTATCAGAGGCTGAGATTCAATCCCAATTTCTGCAGCCAGTACGCCCCAATAGAATGGTGTAGCAGAGCGAAGAAATAGGACTCTTATAGAGATGGTTAGATCGATGACGAGTTACTCTGAGTTGCCAGATTCGTTCTGGAGATATGCTTTGGAAACGGCAGTGTACATACTGAACTTGGTACCATCTAAATCAGTACTCTCTACTCCCACAGAATTATGGACTGGGCGAAAGCCTAGTCTAAGACATATTCGGATTTGGGGTAGTCCAGCACATGTGCCGAAGGGAGATGCTGATAAGTTGGAATCTTGTACAGAAGTACACTTGTTCGTAGGCTATCCTAGAGGAACAAAAGGTGGTTTATTCTAAAGTCCTAAAGATCATAAGGTGATCGTTAGCACGAATGCCCAATTTTTAGAGGAAGACTATGTGATGAACCACAAGCTCATGAGTAGGATTATTCTTGTGGAATTGAGATGGGAAGTTCCAACTTCAGTACCAACGGTATAGGAGGACATACCACAAGTGACTGCACTGCGTGTCACTGAAGATACACAGGTAGTACCTTGTCGTAGTGGGAGGGTTGTTAGATAACCCGATAGATTCATGTTCTTGGGAGAGTTTTCGGACTTGGTCCCTGGTAAATATGAACCTGATCCATGGACATATGACGAGGCACTTGGCAAAAGGGAGCATCATTTTTGATGAGGTAATCTAGTAATATGAATTTATTCAGAGTCCAGATGAGTTTTGTGTATATAAGAGATATGATGGAAACGTAGTGGTATTTCTTGTACTATACGTAGATAATATTTTGCTCATTGGCAACAATGTCAAGGTATTATCAGACGTAAGGGTATGGTTGTCCAAACAGTTTGATATGAAGGACTTGAGAGAAGCAGGGCACATCCTTGGGATCAAAGTTATAAGGGATCGCAAGAAAAGGATGTTGTGCTTATCTCAAGCTTCATACATAGACACTGTCCTAGCTCATTTTAGTATGAAAAACTCTAAGAAAGGTTTTATACCTTTTAAGCATAGAGTTCCTCTATCTAAAGAGATGTGTCCTAAAATATCAAAGGAGATAGAGGAGATGAAGGTGGTTTCTTATGCTTCAGCTGTAGGAAGCCTCATGTATGCTATGCTATGTACGAGACCGGATATCTGCTTTGCGGTGGGCACGGTTAGCAGATATCAGAGTAATCCAGTACAAGGGCATTGGACTACGGTAAAGCATATATTAGTACCTGAGAAGGACTAGGGATTATATGCTAGTTTACCAGGCAGATCAATTACTCTTTGTGGGTTATACGGATTTAGACTTCCAATCAAATAGGGATAAAAGTAAATCTACCTCGGGGTATGTGTTTACTTTAGGAGGTGGAGCCATAGTATGAAGGAGTGTCAAGCAGAAGTGTGTGGCAGACTCCACCATGGAAGCTGAGTATGGGATAGTCTCTGAGGCGGCCAAAGAAACTGTATGACTCAGGAACTTCTTGATGGACTTGGATGTGATTCCTGGTTTTCCCAGAGCTATCACAATTTATTGTGATAACAGTGGCATAGTTGCAAACTCGAAGGAACCACGAGCTCATAAGGCGAGTGAACACATAGAGCGCAAGTACCACTAGATACGAGAGATCGTAAAGCGAGGAGAAGTTATTCTCGCTAAGATTGCATCGGAGGACAACCTGGCAGATCCTTTCACTAAGGCCCTTCCAGCGAGAGCTTGTGATCGGCATGTGAAGGATATGGGAGTCAGATGTATGACATTATGATGACAGCATAGTCTTTTAGTATAAGTCGGAGATTGTTAAGATGTATACTAAAAGCCTAGCTTTTGTATAGACATCTACATTTTGAATGAGAGTTACATGATCACTGTTTGCATATTTATATTGGTTATTTATGTGCATATTGTCTAATACTTTACATTGTAAATAACATGGTGTGTGGTGTCACACAGAAAATCATGTTATCAATCCCTTGTAGAGTATAAGTAGAGGCTCACAACCTAGATGGTTTTAGACAAACCATTGGCATGGTTGTAGTGTAATTTGGTATTGATTTATCTTGACCATAGAATTACACTAGTACACTTTATGTGTATTGAGCAGGACCGATATAGAGGTGATTCAATTTATACTGACTATATAATTGAATCAGACCTTAGATATTATAGAGTACATGCTCTTAATCCCGATATAATAACGGACACATGTACTTAATATTTATTTCTTTGGTTTACCAATGGGCGAGATTTATTTGTTAAATCGATAGGCCCAGTAAGTTGAGAAATAATATTATTTACATGGTGTATCATTGATTATAGAAGGAAACCATGTCCTGGTAAGTCAGGTTGATGATGTCCCGGTGAGTCAGGTTGATGATGTCCCCTTGAGGAGCTCATAAAGCTCATCATGTTAAATCCTGCATGTGGACTTAGCCCGACATGATGATAAGGTTAAATGGTACTACTCATGGAGTTAGATGTTAATTAATTAAATTGTCAATAATTTAATTAATTAATGGACATTCAATATCTTAAACATGGGGAGAATTTTGTACTTATAATATGTGGAGCTCATATTTAAATATAGGGGTTGGTAAGGTAGATCAATGGTAATCCTCTAGTGGAATGTATCATCATTAATGGATCGGGCCTTGATCCATTGGGTGGCCAAGACCCAACTCCTCCTCATGGTCCCTATTGTAGCCCTATATATACCTCATGTGTCATGAGACCAAGGCATCCAATTAACCTAATTCTCTCCTCTCCTCTCCTCTCCATTTCTCTCTCTCTCCTAGGGTTAGAGCGCCGACGGTGAAGAAGAAGGGGGAAGCACTCTTCTCTTCTCTTCTCTTCTCTTCTCATCTCTTTTCTCCTCCTAAGGCTTGGGCAAGGAAGTAAGGAAGGGTTCTCTTCATCTTCCTTGGCCAGAGCAAGCTTGTGAGGGAGAAGGGAGTGGCCGGTGACAACCATTTTCTTGCTTGGCCGGCGGCGAAAGGTGAAGAAGAAGAGACCTTCTTCTTCCAAGGTGGCCGGCGGCAACTACAAGCAAGGAGAAGAAGGGAGAGTCTTCTTCCATGGTGGCCGGCGGCAATCCATCTCCTTGGGAGGCCGGCGGCGCAAGGTGAAGAAGGGGAGGGGTCTTCCTCCAAGGTGGCCGGTGGCAACTCAACTTCTTGGGAGGCCGGCGACACAAGGTGAAGAAGAAGAGGAAGTCCTCTTCCAAGGTGGCCGGCGGCAACCATCTTCTTGAGGTTAGTCGGCAGCGAGCAATGAGGAAGAACAAGGGCTTGCGGTTAGGTTTTGGTGTGGAGAAGCGGGTTGTTTCTCTTCTTCCATATCTTCATCTTCTTCCTATCTCCTTTTGGTGGCCGGTGCAACTCTTCCTTGAGGTTAGGGTTCCGACGACAAGGTGGAGGTATCCCTAGGGTTTCAGTCAAGCTAGGGAATGGAAGAAGATGCCTTGGTGACTTTGGTTCTTAGAAGATCATCGCTCACATGACGTCCAAGAAGAGGTTGGGTCATACAATAGAAGATTGCGAAGTAAATGAGAGGTATATCTTTTTGTTTGGTTCCTTTTCTTTGATCTTGCTATTATTTCATGTTGATAATTAATTTCATGTTAATTATTATTTAATTAATTATGTTAATTAATTATCATGGACCCCGATGATAAACACAAAAACTGGCGATCCACTCATCGTGTATTCCGCAGCTAATCGGTTGGACGAGTTTGGTTGCTAGAATAACTTGTTTATTCAAGCGGTCGCTCGAATCGGTTAGCACGATGATGAGTCGGTCGTGTGAGAAATAATTCTCTGTTCGGATTGAAAAATTTTAATGCGAGAACATGGAGAGGTTTCCCATGCGTGACCAGGAATCTCCCAACAACATGGTCGTGCCATTCAGCACGACTATGTGGCTCTCATCGAGAGCCACTCCCACACGGTCGTGCCAACTGTCAAAACCATGTCTCCTAGAGGCAGGGGGCACACACCTGACCGTGCAAATTTGTACGACCGTGCCCCCTGTTGGATCTTGGATGGCTAGAGAGGGGGGGGGGTGAATATAGCTAGACACTAATTCTTTCACTTCTGAACTTCTGCACTTGAAGATTAGTCACAGCGGAAGAAATACAAAGTATAACAGCAAAAACAAAGTGCAGAAATTAAAGACAAACCAAAACGCTAACAAGGATCATTTACAAGGTTCGGGGATAACTTGCCCCTACTCCTTGGCGTGCCCTTAAGGTGGGCGATCCCTTGATCGTCGGCAGATCAAGCCTCGATGAACACCGGATAAGATAGAGCCTCCTTCTCGGTGGAGAAACCTCTCCACAGATCTCACGGATGATTGAACTTGAGTACAAGAGATCACACAAAAAGGAACGCTCACACCGATCTCACAGGAATGCAATAAGAACACTTAAGCACAAAAGCAACAGAGAGCTCTCGACACAGCCCAACCAAACTCCTCAAGTTTCTATCTGTTCGTCCCCCCACTCCTCTGCTTCCATCTTTGTCTTAAGCTTCCTCTCACCATCGCAAGCTTCATCAGCATCCACTGAGCCAGCCTAAACCCACTGACCTCCCTAAGCACTCAGTCCACTGAAGACCTCCTCTCCAGCTGAGCCTCCGTCAGTCGCCAGCTGCGCCAGTTGCCGTTGAAACCTGAGAAGGAGAAACAGTCAAACCTACTCAACAGGAAAGTCTCCCATTGACCCTCCTTAAGTGTTTGAATCACCTGCTATCACCTGCACACTTCAACAGAGGCTTAGCAAAGCATATCACAAATAATCGGCAGTGTATCAGAAAAAGTGCAGAGAAAACAGACGCGATCAGAGCGTCTGACAGTGATCAGAGTGAACCCTGATCGGTCACCAGACCGATCAGAGTCACCCTTGACCGATCAGGCTCCAGCCTGATCGGTCCACAGTAGGAAATTGGGAAATCGCGGCAAATCAGAATCGGTCACCGGACTGATCCACATGGTTGATGGGATTCCCAGCTTTCGCAGCCAACTCCCCCTGATCGGTCACCAGACCGATCAGGAGTCAAACAGAAGCCAACCCAAGTTCTTGTCTTCTCTCCCTGATCGATCACCAGACCGATCAGACATAGCTGGATCGGTCACCAGACCGATCCACGAGGGAACACCATGCCAACTTCCCTGATCGGTCACCAGACCGATCCAGGCAAGGCCAAATCCACTCCAAGTCAAGAGAACGGGCTCCCAGCCTTCTCTGACTCATGCTCAGTCCCCCGGACCAAGACTCCATGCCCAGTTTCACTCACCGGGACTTCAACCTAGCTTCACTCACTAGGACCTGGCTTCACTCACCAAGGTTTCGGTCACCCGGCTTCACTCACCGGGATTTCAACCTAGCTTCACTCACTAGGATTTCCATTACCTGACTTCACTCACCAGGACCCGGCTTCACTCACTGGGATTTTCATCACCTGGCTTCACTCACCAGGACCCGGCTTCACTCACCGGGATTTCATCCTAGCTTCACTCACTAGGATTTCCATCACCAGGACTCGGCTTCACTTACCGGGATTTCCATCACCTGGATTCACTCACCAAGACCCGGCTTCACTCACCGAGATTTCCATCACCTGGCTTCACTCACCAGGACCCGGCTTCACTCACCGGGATTTCAACCACCTAACCCTCCGAGTTAGGACTTTTTCCCACCTAACCCTCCAAGTTAGGACTTTTCCCACCTAACCCTCCAAGTTAGGACTTTTCACACCTAGCCCTCCAAGCTAGGACTTTTCACATGCCAGCGTGCGATCTCCCGATCCACCTGGACTTAATCCGAATTCAACCAAACTTGAATCAAACTTAAATCCGTGTCAAACACCAAAACAACAATCAGGGTCAGACTGCATCAACAATCTCCTCCTTTTTATTGTTTGACAACCCGATTTAAGTTTAGGCATTAATGATCAATTGAGGGAATCAAAATCCTCCCCCTACAATAACCCTAAACTTAATCAACCATTCTCTCCCCCTTTGTCAAACATCGAAAAAGGGTATGGTTGTTTAGTTTAAACATATCTTCCCCTCAAACACGGGTCTCTCCCAAACCCAAAATAATCAAAGGTAAACTTTTGAATTGCATATGAGAGACATATACCATAAATGTATCATGGCAACAATGTATATGCATCATACGGCAATAAGTGTGAATTGCACATGAAAACATATATAGAAATATACCATGGTCAAACATGTATAAGTTTCATATGACAAGTAGTAATGCAGCTTCATCAGACTAATGATGATATAGAAAAATTTCTGATTTATCTATGAACAATCAGTTTTCAGAAAAATTTTCGTAACTTTGATTCGTTCAAGATCAGACTGCATTAACAATTTACATTCCACAACAGGGGTGTAGACTCCATTAATATTCGACATTTCAGAAAAATTTCTGAAACACGACATTAAGAGCAAGAGTCATGACTCAACAAACCCTTTCTTATGAATTTGAACATTCCAACATAGGTTTGTATCAAATTAAGTTTCGTTCCAAGTATGATTAGCCAAACCTCATTTTAACACTTGACGTTTCAGAAGCATTTCTGAGAATCAAGGGTCGCAAAAATTCCTCCCCATATTTTACCACTTGAACAAATTTGTACTCCCTTAGTACCAGGTTTGTACCAATAGAGGATCAAGTGTGTTTCAATTGTAATCAGATTGTATCATGTTTGTTTGTAATATGATCATTAAACTGATACAATTCGACGAGAGGAGATCGGACTGAGAAGTTTTGACCCAAACATGAAACTTACTGATCAGTGTTGATCTGATTGGTCACCAGACCGATTAGAGGGATCCCTGATCGGTCGGTGGACCGATCAGATTCGGCACAGAATGTTTTCTGAGTTCCAGATTTCAGAAACCGATTTTAGAAACTCTAAAATCAAATTTGTTTCAATTCTTAGTCATTCCCAAACCCTAACTCAATTAGATTTAATTACTTTGGTTCTAAACATGGGGTCCCTTAACCAAAAAGTATATTTTCATATCAAAGAATTTCTATGGATTAAAAAACAATCCAAAAATAGATTTGTATCAAAACATCATCAATATGTTCTAAGCATGATCATGTTTATTCCAAACAATTTTGATAATCCAATCTACCTTGATAATCAGATTTTATAGCAAATCATGTAACTCGAGTGCTAAATTTTGAAACATCATAAACTATATGTTCATCTTGTTCTTAAACAAAAATTTGCATGCAATAGATTAATGTTACTAACACATACAGTAAATCATTGTTGGAAATTCTAGGCCGCAAAAACCGCTTTTTGCGTTGCGGAAACCCCAGAATCTCGGCCACGGATCCGTGCGAACTTATAAAACAAATACGAGTACGAGTTTAATATCTAGATCTACACTAGATCTACGTGATAAGGTCATTACCCTTGACGCGTAGCCCTTCGCTTTCCCGCTTGTCCAAGAGGCCGCCGGATCTCGTAGAGTATCAAAGTAGACACTCCTCTATATGTATCCACGCGAACAAAAGAAGATGGATCGAAACCTTGGTGTGCTAGCACCCCTATGGGTTTCGGCCAAGAGAGGGAGAGGAAGAAGAAAAATCCGGGAGGAGAAGAAGAGCCACCAAAAAGAAACAAAACCCACCTTTTGTTCACCTTGGGTGGCCGGCCACTTAATGGCCATTAATGGCCATTAGGTGGCCGGCCATAATGGCCATTAAGTGCCATTAGGTGGCCTTCCAAATCCCCTATCAATTTGAATTCGAAATTCAAATGGGGGGGAAAACCAAGTCAAGTCTAACTTGAATTGGAACAAGTCAAATCAAACTTGATTTGGATTTAGGTCAAGTCAAACTTGCCTTTTATGGACTTTCATATTTAGCCAAGTCAAACTTGACTTCATTTCTTCTCCCATGTTGAGTCTAACTCGAAGTGGAACCAAGTCAAGTCAAACTTGATTTGGATTTAAATCAAGTCAAACTTGCCTTTTATGGACTTTCCATATTTAGCCAAGTCAAACTTGACTTCATTTCTTCTCCCATGTTAGTCTAACTCGAAGTGGAACCAAGTCAAGTCAAACTTGATTTGGATTTAGGTCAAGTCAAACTTGCCTTTTATGGACTTTCCATATTTAGCCAAGTCAACTTGACTTCAATTTTTCTCCATCTATTTGTTCTTTGCGTGTGACCCTATAGGTTCTTGTAACGTTGGCAATGCTTCTAACCTCTTAGAAACATAAGCAATGAGCGGTATCTAGCAACACATCATTGCTACCCAAGTTACAAGAATGTTGAGATCCAACATCACCTTGTGACTAATAATTGTGACTCTCACAATATATGATAATGTCCCTCTATCCATTTGATATCTAGATCGACTCAATTGAGGCATAGACCGTGTCATCCTCGAGTCAATCTATATCTTGAACTCCAAGTAGACTCACACTAATCAATGAGTTCAATATCTCATATTGACTCACTTGGGCATGGCCATGCACTTTGTGGTCTAACTCTATCAAGAATACGATATCGCTCCCGTCATATAGGAGGGATAGATCCCATCTACATCACTCACATCCCTCTCCATAATTTGTTACATACCCAGTAATCGCCTTTATAGTCCACCCATTTACGGTGACGTTTGACGAAGCCAAAGTACGTAACTCCTTATGTAGGAATCCATGGTGACTTCAGGTCCAAGGACTAATAGTCATACTATAGCCACATGAGAAAGTATATGACACTCATATAACGATCCATGATACTTCTCATGGCGGGTCATTCAGTATACATTCTCCAATGCATACCCATGTGTCAACTTGATATCTCTATATCCATGACTTTTGAGATCAAGTCATCATGTTGACCTACATGCTAGTCTCTACGTATTAACATTGTCCCTGAATGTTAATACTCGACTAGGAATAATTTAGAGTAGTGTTCTCCATATCATCTCACTATCGATTCAACCAATCGATTGATATAGATAAGAACTTTCTACTCAAGGACATTATTATACTTAGCTAATTGGCACAAAATACACGTAAGTATAATAACCATAAAACATGCCTTTATTTATACATAGGAATATGATACAAATTAGTCCATACAATCATTACATGATCGGCTCTAGGGCTCTCACCAACAATCTCCCACTAGCACTAGTGCCAATCACTGTAGTATCTAATACCCAATGATCTAGTGTGACCATCATGCTTTGTCTGTGCCAAAGCCTTGGTCAGGGGATCTGCGACATTCGCCTCTGTGGTACTCTGCATATCTTCACATCTCCTCTATCGATGATCTCTCGAATGAGATGGAAGCGCCGTAGTATATGTTTGGTCCGCTGGTGTGAGCGAGGTTCCTTAGCCTGCGCAATAGCTCCATTATTGTCACAATAGAGCTCTATGGGATCTGCAATGCTAGGAACCACCCCAAGCTCTGCAACGAACTTGCGGATCCAAACTGCCTCCTTTGCTGCCTCTGATGCAGCAATATACTCAGCCTCTGTTGTAGAATCAGCAACTGTGTCCTGCTTCGAACTCTTCCAGCTCACAGCGCCGCCATTTAGACAAACACGAACCCTGATTGCGATCTATAATCATCCTGGTCGGTCTGGAAGCTAGCATCACTGTAACCCTTTACAGTTAGCTCCTCATTGCCCCCATATATCAAGAAATATTCTTTAGTCCTTCTCAAGTACTTAAGAATATTCTTGACCGCTATCCAGTGACGCTCACCTGGATCTGACTGGTATCTGCTCGTCATACTTAAAGCATACGAGACATCAGGACGAGTACATAGCATGGCGTACATGATAGATCCTATGGCCGAGGCATAAGGGATCTTATCCATGCGGTCTCTCTCCTCTCTAGAAGAGGGACTTTGAGTCTTCGAAAGACTCATACCATGTGACATAGGCAGAAATCCTTTCTTGGAATTCTGCATGGCAAACCGAAGTAAGACCTTGTCAATGTATGTACTCTGACTTAGGCCAAGCAATCTCTTAGATCTATCTCTATAGATCTTGATGCCTAAAATACAGGCTGCTTCACCTAAGTCCTTCATTGAGAAACAATTCCCCAGCCAAGTCTTCACAGACTGAAGCATAGGAATATCATTCCCAATGAGTAGTATGTCATCCACATACAATATGAGGAAAACTACTATGTTTCCTTCAACCCTCTTGTAGACACAGGGTTCATCTTCATTCTTGATGAAACCAAACTGTTTGATTGCATCATCGAATCGAAGATTCCAGCTCCGAGAAGCTTGCTTTAGTCCATAAATGGACCTTTGCAGCTTGCATACTCTGCCAGTATGCTTTGGATCTACAAAACCCTCAGGTTGTGTCATGTACACATCCTCGAGTAGGTTCCCATTCAGGAACGCGGTTTTGACATCCATCTGCCAGATTTCATAATCGTGGTATGCTGCAATAGCAGCATGATCCGAATGGACTTGAACATCGCTACTGGGAGAAAAGGTTTCATCATAGTCAATACCATGAATTTGTTTGAAACCCTTTGCTACCAGTCTACCCTTATAGGTATGCGTAAGTCCTCCCATGTCAGTCTTTCTCTTAAAGACCCACTTACACCCAATGGGTTTTACCCCTTCAGGTGGATCAACCAAGGTCCAAACTTGGTTGGTGTACATGGAATCCATCTCGGATCTCATGGCCTCAAGCCATTTCTCAGAGTCTGGGCTCATCACAGCTTCCTGATAGGTTGTAGGCTCATTCTCAATGAGCACAACGTCATTGTCATCAGACAAGAGAAATGAATATCTCTCAGGCTGATGACGTACCCTACCAGACCTGCGAAGAGGTAGGTCTACTTGAACAGGATGTTGTTCCATAACTCCTTGTGTAACAATCTCATGATCCACAACACTTTGT